>JABTXL010000003.1:5509085-5552238 GCA_025134845.1 Neodon shergylaensis | reverse complement strand
ATAGATAGATAGATAGATAGATAGATAGATAGATAGATAGATAGATAATAGATAGATAAATGATAGATAGATAGATAGATAGATAGATAGATAGATAGATAGATGATATATCATAGCCAACCAAGCTGTTTAAGATGCTGCAGTACAACAATGTTCTAAGTGTTGATTTCAGAGTCCCTGGCTAAGCTGGGTGGCACCTGGATTACCTTATTTCTATTGTCCTGCCAAAATCTACCAAAGATGTCAGAGTCCCAGTCTTTCTTCACTTCCTGGAAGGCTACAAGAACCAAGCAAAAAGTTGCAGGTTCCCAGAGTAGCATGGCTTGTTATATTCAGTTCTTTGAGTGTCCTGGACAGGCAGATTCTTAAGAGAAGCCAATTAATCAAAATCTCAATCTCTCTTCCTTTTCTCCATCTCCTCCTCTCCTTTTCTCCTCCTCTCCTTTTCTCCCCCTCTCCCCTCTTGTTCTCTCTCCATTCCTTTCCTCTCCCCCTCTTTCTTATCCCTCTCTAACACCCCACCCCCAACCCCAGGGCATGCACACTGGAGCTCTACTTTTTAGGGCAGCTTCTCAAATCACAGGCCACTTCCTGCCTCACTTCTGCCATTGGGAAACTTATACCTACACCAGTGTCGCTGAGGACACACTAAGGACAACGAGAAATCTGTCTTTCAGGATGTAAGAGAAAAAGGAAATGGCCCTTCCTAATACTTAAAAACAAAAAGGCACCCAAGAAGATGAAAAAAGACAAGGTAGCTGTGTGAACTTTAGAAATCCAACAGGAAAGGATGTCACTGACCTCCTCCAGCTTGCAGTCATTCTCCTCATGGATAAGGAAGCAGGGCTGGCATTGTACCTGGAAATACTTTCTCAGTAGAGCATGCTGTTCCCCCTGAAAAGACCACATCTACACACACACCCCTTGCACGTGGACCACCTGTGTTCATCTACAGACACAAGGTCTCGGGTTTCCTACGAAAGACGCAGGACATTTTAAAAGTAAGAAAATCTGCCGTTCCCTCGACCCTCCTGTAATAAGTGATTTCCCAAAATATCCAGAGAGAGAGAGAGCTTCTGTGGTTGAAAGAAAACCACAACTTTCCCAACCTGTCCAAAACGACAGAGGAAGAGAAGCCTCTTAGGTGACCCAGGAGATTGAAGCCTAGTAGCAGGCTGATTGGGTCGGTCCCTGCAAGCTACCCAGTCTTCACATGAGGACGTCAAGGGCAGCGGGCCAGAGCAAGGCCCTGAGAACCCTTATGCGTGTCCTGCTACTGATCAAAATTAATTCAATTTCCTAGGCTCGTCCTCTCCTGGGCCTCCATCTGTTTTATGCAAGGCACCTGTTGGCTCCTTACCCTTTACACACCTCCCCCCACCACGGGACTTTCCATCAGGGACAGAAGTATCCAGACGCCACGCACAGGTGGACTGAATGCCGCCTGCCTTTTCCTCATCCTGAGATTCATGGTAACCCCTCACTCCCCGGGGCCAGCTCTCCTTGGGGACGTTCCCCTGCTAGAAGCACTTGCTCTCTAACTTTCCAAAAAGAACAAGGCTGCCCATCTGCTTGAGGCTCAGCTTCACTTTCTTCTAAAACCCTTAAGTCACTGCACGTGAAAACTCCTAAGATCAGGCATTCATCATTCCTGGGAAGAGAAGTACAACCCTGCTGTTTGCCACATGTGAGGAATGTACTCTGAAGCAAAACTGGTTTGAGGCAAAGGAACTGTTAAACAAGAGCCAGCTGCTGACAGACTCGTTGCCTCCGTTTACACGAAGACCTAGTTAGACAGAACATAGTTTGCACATGCTACAGACTCACAGCTATCAGTAACAATGCACGCTTGCCTCTAATAACGCACGTACCTTTCTAAGTATTTTACCAGTCAAATCACCCCTAAAGAAGCTGCCCCTCCAAACACCCTCATTCTCATCAAGCAAATTCCCAAGTTTGCAGCATAGTGTTCGAACCATAGACAAAATGATTTTTTTTTAAAAAAAGGAACACTTTTGGCCCCAGGGTTCAGTGACAACATACACGCACAAGACAGAGATGGAGGTTTAAAAGTTGTTTATCTAGGGAGTACCAACAGAAATGCATTTGATTTCTTAAACCCTCTGGAGTTCTGTCTCCCCAGGAACAGGACTGAAGCCCTAGAGGTCCCGTTCCCTCAACCCCAGTCACCACATAACTTTCACCAAGCACTGCTCCACTTCACCTTAGCCTGTAGGAGCCTTGGGAAATTGTTCATGGTACTGGGTATTCAGCATCTGGCCCTTATTAACTTTAACCCAGGGCCAGGAATGAGGGCTTCATGATAACATCAGGATACACATGGCTCTATCACTGGATGTGGTTCTCCAACAGCTTTTGAAATCTTGTCCCATGCCATCTCCATCAACCGTGCTTACTAACACTTCAAATCTATGCCATCTGATTCCAGTTTCAGATCAATAGCCACGTAAAGATTTAACACTCTCCACTCCGAGATATCTTTTCCTGTTTAAGACAGGAGCGGTCTGGAAGTGCACTGTCTGCTCCTCAAGTGCGGACCACCTGAGCACTGCAGGAGAAAGCAACAAAGTAGGAACTTGACAGTGCTGAGTCATTACAAGCGGATTCTTTGGGTCTAGTAGGCGTCCATGGGCCTTTTGAGCATCAATAATCCCTTCCTAGAGGCAAATAAAACAGATACATATTGTATGCAGAGATCCACTGCCCGTGTGGCCGAGAGCGACCATGGTAGGGAATCAAGCTAGAACTACACAAACTCACAGCTGCTCTCCAGGTACTGTAACTTTATCCCCACATTGAAAGATGGCTATTGGGATCTGGGTGGGACTAACTAGTCGCCCCCGCAGCAACCACTCAGATCAGGGCCACACTCCGGCGCCTTTTACTCTAAGCTGTTAAATTTCCCCGGCAATTGGCGGATGGAGAAAGAGCCTGGGGAAAAATGATGCATAATGATTCGTTCTCCGGGCGGATGAAACGGAGAGTAGAGGACGCAGGATGCTAACTGGCTTTTCCTCCCATGTGCAGGTCACCTGAACCGCGATGCCTTTCTAGTCTCGGAGGAGGTTCTCTGAACTCGCCATCTGGCTCCGTTTTCAAGACGGGAGAAGAAACAGTTTCATGCCCACCTGCCCGCGGCGTCTCCTCTCGGGCACCCCTCCGCCCCGGTCCCCAGCCCCTGCCAGGCGCACGAGCTGCTGCCGGCATCCACGGTCCCGCCCGCTCCGGGCTCGGGGCCGGCAGCTCCCCCGGCGGCCGCCTCTGCACCAGTCGCCAACCTCCGCGCCCGGCCGAGGTCATGCCCGCCTGCCCCCGGCTCCGGCAAGCCCCCTCCCGGTGCCAGTCGGCAAGCCGGAGAAGCGCCGGCAGGGAAGGGGGGTCCGTAGCAGAGTTGGCACCCGGACTCACCAGGTAGGCGCCCACCGTTCCCTGCGCCAACATCAAGGCGCACTCAGACACCAGGAAGATCTTGATGTTGGAGAAGCAAGACACCTTCTTTTTCTTCTTCTTGTTTCTCTGCGCCTCGTCCCCCTGCAGCTCGCCACTCCGGCCGCCGCCCGACGAGCCTCCCGGCTTCTTCCCCTGCATCCTTCCCCCTCCGCCGCTGCCGCCGCCGCCGCTTTCCCGCTCGCCCCGGGTGTCGTGGCCGTTGCCGGGCGGGGGTGCGCGCCGCGAGGCTGCGTGCTGTCCCCGCCCCGGACCCGCGGCGGCCGCCCCCGTCCTACCGCGGCTGGAGAGGTTGAAGGCTCCGCTCCTCGCCGCCGCCGCCGCGCTCGCCCCCTTTCTCCTCCTCCTTCTCCTCCTCCTCCTCCGCCCTCCCCTCGCCGCCTCCTCCAGCTCGGGCTGTGCCAATCACAGGGACTCCTCGCGCCGCCCGCCGCAGCCGCCGCTTCGCCTGCCTCAGACGCCCGCCGTTGCCTTCACCGGCTCCCCCTGGCCCGCCGGCCTCGCCTGCCTTCACCCCTAGCTCCCCAAACCCGGGCCACGGCCTGGTCGTCTCCTTGAGCCGCGGGCTGCGCTGCTACTGGCTCCGGGTTCGCCCCTGGGAGGAACGAGGGGACCTGTTTGGGACGCTGAGGGCTGACTGATGGTCATGGTCAGGGGTCTAGCTGCCCCAGAGAAATTGCAGAATCGGGGAGTCCTGGTGGGGTGGGAAGCTGAGCCGGGAAGGTGCACCCGGCCACTAGGAGGCACTGTGCGGCCCCGGGCTCCAGGAAGGAAACTGGGTGGTCGGTAAGGTGGCTAGCTAGCAATGGGACGCAGAAGCGGGGGTGCCCAGGAACCCTACTTCTAGTGCCAGTACCTAATGCTAGGTACCGGAATGCTAAGGCGGGAGAGGAGAAGCTGCCTCCATAAAGAAAGAATCCCGGGTACTGGTGTTGTATTTGGCTTGGTTCCGGGATTTCTGGGCACAGTTATTGCACTCCGGGGCTCCGGAAGATGCCAGAGGTCGGAGCTGCCAGGGGCTTCTTCCGTCGGCTTGCCTTAGCTCCTGCACTCGGTGGTGGCTATTGAATGTGTCTAAATAGCCCACTCCCTGAAAATGGGAGAGAAACAGAAGCGCCGAGAAGGGAAGTTAGATTTTAAGGGAGTCTCACTGACTGATGATCTCCCCTAAGCCACGGAGTACAGGCGACTGCAGGTCACAAGGACCCCAGCAGAGGGCCTTGTTTAGTGCTCCAGCTGCTTGAGGGCGGAATTCAGGAAGCAGTGAGCCACAAGCCTGTCCTGTCCCCACCCATCTCCTGACTATAAGGCCCTCCCTGGCCCTGACCTGAAGATCCACAGGCAGCAGAGCCCAGTTGTCATTAGACCTTACCCACAGCGTTCCCTAGGACTTTGGTCCAAAAGACACTTCTGATAGGATCCACGGGTTCCAGCAACAGCGTTTGGAAGCAGAGGGGAAAGTGGTCAGGAACAGGAAATATCTAGCGTTGTCCGCTTTAGCAACTGAAAGGCCAAATACATTTGGAAAACTTTGTCCTACTAATCTTTTCCAAAAAGGGACTCACTTTTCCCTGGGGTCTATATCCCAATGCCAAGGTTCTCATTCAAAAGTACACAGCAATTAGCGCCGCCATAATTTCTACTTTCTTCCAGAGAAACTGAGTAAGAATAGACCGTGGCACAGTGGGGGTGTGGTGTTTGCTTTACCATTTAAATATAAATTGCTTCATCTGTCTGTCTTCCAGACATGACCTCACCTAGTCTTGGTGTGGTTTTCAAAGTGCCTCCCCTTGTCTGGGTACCTTCTGCCCAAATTGCTCCCTGGCAACACTGGCTGCCCTGTTCTCCACCAGTGTATTGCATCCAGAGTTGTTAGGGTCAAAGAAGCTGGGGCTCTGGCAGACCTAAGAGGGCAGGCTCAGCCACCTGTCCTCACTACGCCAATTAAAGGGGCAAGTAACAGTCAAAAGCAGAGAAGGGAGACTCATTCAATGTGGATACATCCGGGAGAGTTACAACTGGATCTGTCCAGTGTTCTGCATACACTTTAGCTTTAGGGTATAAAAAGGTACACATCACCAAGTGGTCCTGGCCAAGGTATAGTCCTGCTCATCATTAACCCGTCATCATCTGATTTTCTGTCTCCTGCGAGGGAGTCTGACAAGTTGTCATAACCATGTGGAATATCTTCCTGGTAGACAAGTTCCTCCTGTGACTGGCACCTTGTCATCCCCCCATGAGATTGGTAGGGAAATTTCAATTCCTTTGGGGCCACTAATTCAATAGTTTGATAGTCTCTGGGCTCCTGCCTGAACCTATTATGCCATGATTGAAATCCTTACCGCCTGGTTGTCCTCCTTCTACCACCTCTGGTCACACAATGCTAGCTTTCTTCAGTATGTTCAGCTTCTTGCCCTTGTTGCTTCTTGGCACTCTGGCCTTACAGAATCCTTCCTCACTCATGAAGTTTCTTGATGAGCGGCGACGGGGTGGGTGATGGGGTCGGCTTGCGACCACCAAGTGCTTCCATTTTGCCATCCCTGATACACAAAAGCAGAGGCAGCAAACTAACCACCATTGGGTCTGCACAGCTCCCAAAAGCTTATCAAGTTGTGATGGCTGCCCCCTTCTCCATCCCACATCCACGGAGATCGGGATCTACTGAGCCCCTTACTACAAAGAAAGAGCAACAAGTGGCCCTGTGGTATTCAGAGCAGTTGGCAGGGAGTGAGCCTTCATGATCCAGCAGGAACTGATAGCGATACCCAAAATGAAGAGAAATGAGAGAGGAAGAAGCAGACTAGGGGGCTGAGCTCCCCTGATGCCAGTGTTACTCCCTCTTACCAGCTTTAGAAACAGACAGTCCACCAGGACTTGAAGAGCAAGACAAGCTAGTCTAAAGCCCACAGAGACCTCCTTGACAAGATGGCCTTGATATTGTCACAGAGAAATCAGGAACATTCCAGTGTCCAGCTGGGGTCTTTTTGGTCTACCTACCCCCCTAGCATTGAGTAGTGAGTTTAGGGATGGGTCGGTAGTGGCTGCCCACCAAGACCTTGCATTTAGTTTGGATTGTCAATCACTTTTCTGTGCAAGGTAACTCTTTGTAGTTAGAAGAAAACATTGCTAGTAAGGCCTTGGCTCTCAGAGTCTTATTTGGTTGACTACTGGCAGTGTTCTGGACACTGGAGAGCTACATAATTTTGAAGTCTGACTCAGGAAATCCAGAAGACTATTTCCTGACATGAGAAGACAAATTGACCTCAAAGGAAGTCCTAAAATATTAACTTGTGATAGGTAAATACTGTGTGGTCAGGATTGGTAGAGCTTGTCTCTCCCACTGTAGAGGAGAAAAAGCTTACGTGTATAGACACACACGCACGCACGTACACACACAGTGACAATCTTCCACTGTCACTGTCACTGGGCTGTGGCAAGATTTCATATCAAGCTGCCTCAATGTAATTCAACACAATGAGAAACTGTGGTTCAGATAATTCACACGAGTCATCTTTTGCCAACTCCAATTTTGTTCACAGCAAATACGAGGTTGGAAAGCAAATGCATAGAGTGATTTCTGATTGTCACTGGAGTGGAAAAAGAAGTGCTGAGGTTCTTACCCTGTAGAAGATGGGAGATATATACAATACATGAATAAGATATAATGAATATCCAATAATAAATTCAATAAATATTCTATATTGATCTTATTAGTATAGAATATATAATAATTTATTATTATGTTACCAAGGATACAACTTCTTCAGCTTGCGAGCTATGTCTGCGCTGAGGTAAAATTTGCTCATATTCCTTACCGTCTTTCTCTTCCACCAAGCCATTTTCCAGTTTGCCTGGTAGATAGATGCCTATCTACCATATCCTCCACTAGCTACCCACTATATTCTGAGATTCATATTGTAAGTCGTCTCTCTTAACGTGACTATGTCCTGAAGCTCGACAAAGAATCAAAAGGATAAACATCCATGTAGATACGATTTGCAGCCACGTGACTCTGAAATCCAGGTGGAAAATGAGAAGGCATGAGAGAGTATGGGGAGAAACTGGAAAATTAACAGAGGATAAGTAGGGTTCTGAGAAAGGTGCTATGTTCATGGCAGATTAGTTTTGAGGTTAAAAAAAAGGAAAAAAGGAATAAAAATATACTCAGCCAAGCTTGTGATTTCAGGATCTCCCCTCAGGGTCTTCTGTTGGTTTGAAAATAAGTAGAATTTGTTTATCCAAATAGGCTATTTGATTCTTAGTATAAAAAGAATATGTGCATATACATCATGTTTTGAGAAAAATCAGCCTAAAGTCAGTTCAAAAGAAACCAATATTGTATTTTAGTATGATATTCATGTTTGTTTCTGATTTTGAGCTTCCGGGAAAAAAAAAAGCACCATCTTCAAAGGAGGGGCTGGGTGTTTTCATTCTGATGGTGTCAGCTCACTGGCATCCTGCAGGGAAATCGCCCGGGCCACTAATGACACAGCCGGGCACTTGAGGGAGGGTAGAGTCCACCTGCTTTTGTCTTGTGCTTGATTGTTGTTTCAGCCGCACATCTGAACTACAGAACGAGAGGAAGGATGCTGAACTTCAGATCACAAGAGCCGCCTGGATGTTTCTTTTCTGATATCTGTTCAAATACCCATGAGCATTCCAAAAGACTGCCAGGACATCAAGGGGCTGAGAGTCAAGACGCGGGATACAGCATGTCAGATTCCTGAGGAAGTTATCCCTAACAGGGGAGCAAGGATGAGTATCTCCTCCTATCCCAGGAAGAAGGGAAGTGACTCTGTGGGGATCCAGGCTGGTTTCTCCACCAGAAAGTCTGAAAGATCCTCCCCCCCCCCCACCCCGCGGACCCACCATGCACCCTACACTCTCATCTTACTGGGTCTACCTGTGCAGTTGTGGCTCCCAGCAATGCATTATGGGACTGGGTGAAGGGAAAGGTAATTGCAGATTAAGTCTGGAGATGCAAATTAAATACAAAGATGTTCATATGGACAGTGTGGACAGCATTGTAGTTGTTATCTAATGTCATCTAGGAAGCCAACTTGTAACTTGGTGGTCTAAAACAGTAATACTGACTTTGATCAACATTTATTCTTCAATCAGAAGTGGATATCCTAGACTGGTTGTCAGGTAAATAGTTGGATGACTGAGACAGGGGATCCTGTAGCTGTTCTCATTTGAGTTTTTAGGACTGTCTCTTGATCTAGGAAGACTCAAATCCCTAGGGCAAGAACAGCTGGAACTTTCTGTAGATGCTTTTGCTTCTTGTCATGACCAAGTTCCTGATAAGGAGCTGCTTACGGGGCTGACTTTGGCATATTGTCAGAGATTCTACATTCTCTCATGGCAGGAAGGGCATGGCTGCTGCGCCAGGGTATGACCGCACACATTGCGTCTGTAATCAGAAGTAGAGAGTGGACAGGAAATCTAAGGCTTGTCCCAGTGGCCCACTTCCTCTCAGGAGGCTCTACCTCATAAAACTCCCAAACCTGCCCACTCAGTACCACCAGCTAAAGGCTGTGTTCAAAAACATAGGCCTATGGGGACTGTTTCACATTCTAACTACATCGGCCTCTTTGGACAAATAAACAGAAGGCAAATTTGAGCTTGATTTAAAAAAAAAAAAAGTAGACCACATTTTTGCACCACATTTTAGACAAAAAAATGCTAAATAAAAAATGCACAGACATAATCATGAAAATTTGTTTGCATATAAAAGATACTTTAAAAAAATTCTACAAGCATCCAGAGAAAAATACAAATGCGCCCAATGAGCTGGCAAGACATCGTAAGAATAGATGCCCCCACAGAGCATAGTCTGAGTGGTACTGGGGAGAAAACATTTCCGACTGAAATGTCAGTTGTGAAGAAGACAGTACACAGCGAAACAATCTAATGAAGAGCTGCAGAAAAAGACCCCCTTCTGTACTTTTATTGGAAAGCCAAAAGATCATCTCTGAGGAAACAATATGTAAAAGACAAAAGCCTCATGAATAGCAAAGACATGTTCAAAATGATTGTGACAGTTCCAGCTAAACATACCAAATTAGGTTTTGAAATATTGAAAAAATATTAGAATAAATACTTTTTTTGCTTTCTTGAGATTACTAGAAATAAACACAATAGTTTATTTGTCTATGATTCTAAATGATGTTGGCATGATTTGTGGGAAATGGAGGCGTTGAAGAAAGAGGAGGATTGGGATGGCTTTCCATTGGTAGAGTGGTTGCCTAGGCACACAGAGCCCGGACTCCATCCCTAGGACCACATACATCATGTGTGCTGGTTCACAGCTGTTATCCCAGCACTTGGGAGTGAGAGCAGGACAATTAGAAATTAAGTTCCTTCTCAGCTACATAGTACATTTGGGGTCAACCAAGGCTACATGAAGCCTGTCTAAAGGAAGGAAAATCTTTATCTTCCAAGGAGGCTGTCGGAGCTTTTGTTTTACTGCTGGGTTCCGTGGCATACACCTGTAACCCTGTGGGGAGGCAGACGCAGGAAGATGGCAAGGATGAGGCCAGCATGGGCTACAGAGCAAGCCTCCAGCTCAACATAGATTCCATGACTTGGTAGCCCCAAGTACTTCTATCGTTAGGGAAGCAGGAGCTTCAAGTTCAATGCCAGTTTGTGTTACATAGTGAGTCCCAGGCCAGCCTGGGTTACATAACAAGAACTTTGAGGAACAACAGAAGTTATAGTATTCACGAATTTGATCTATGTTCTTAGGGTGATCTTTAAGAAAAATCTCAAATTCGGGGGCTAAGAGATGGTGCAACAGGTAAAAGCACTTGATCTTCAGGGCACACATAGTGGAAAGACAGAAACAGCTCCCACAAATTGTCCTCTGACCTTTACATACCGTGAGACTCACCTGTACCCCTGCCTACAAGCACACGTGCATACTAAATAAATGTAACAATTTTCAAAATCTTAAGTGCAAAGAATTAAAAAGAGATGATGTACCTAGTGTTGCCGATTACTGTTGCTGTTTTGATGGAGTCTAGAATCCTCTGGGAGATGGTCCTCTGCACACCTGTGAGGAGTTATCTTAACTATGTGAAATGACATAGGGAGATCCATTTTAAGAGTGAGGGGGGCAACTTTCTTGGCAGGGGTTGTGCGCCTGAATAAAATAGAGAAGAGAAGCTGGTTCCGAGCTTGCGTTCTTCCCATTCTCTTTCCTGAATGTGGTGCAATGTGACCAGCTACCTGGAGCTAGTGCCGCCTTGACTCTCCACCAGGATGGACTATACCTTGAACCATAAGCTAAAACAAGCCCATTTCCAGTCAAGTTGTTTTCCTGAAAGTTTTATCTGAATTCCATTTCACTATTCTTTTTCCTCTCTCCAAACCTTTCCACTTATCTTTCCCCACTTTCCTTCAACTTCATGGCCTCCTTTTTCATCAGTTGTTATTTGGTGTGTTTCATCACAGCAATGAGAAAAGAAATCAAGGCACTAACAAAGTAGAGAAAATAAAATTTAGGAAAAATGTAAGATAGCCTTGTGGGCTTCTGAGTCAAAGATTCCTGATTCAGAATGTCCCATTGCTTACTCCCGCTAGCTGTGGTCTGGATAATTCACCGGTACTTAGAGCCTGAGGTCTCTTGTCTGCAAAATGAAGAACATGGATCACTCTAGAAGATATGCAAAGGCAAAGAGGGAAAAACAAAACTGAAAAGTAGAAAAGGAGTGTAAAAGTAAATGGGTGCTTTTAATAGATTATGAATATGTTATTTAAGAAATGTCACATAACTTTGAGAGGCTGAAGCAAATGAATGTTTTCATGGCAAATTTCACCTGTCCCTAAAGAGAGGTCATGAACTTGGTACCAACACACACATACACACACACACACACATACATGCTCCACCTGTCTCCGCATTTGGGGGCAGATGGGCTGCCATACCCAGACTGGGGATCTGAACTTGGGTCTGTCTTCATGCTTGCAAGTAAGCCTTTTGGTTAACAACCTCTCTCTCCAGCCCATGAGTTATAATTCTCAAAGTTAAAAAATGTTTTTAAAAAGGAAAATTGGAACAATTAATCAGTGGGCTTATCCTTCTAGATATTAGAATATCAGCAGCAGTAAATGGAATTGAATATTACTAGCTTGGGAACCGGCCCCCTGATGTACAGGCTAGAGCGACCACCCTGAACTAGACTCCAGCATTTATCCCAGCTTAAGAAAAGAAACCTAGCAACAACAATTTTTTAAAAATGGAGAAGGAAACGTTATTTATCAAATAGCTGGGAAAATTGATGAGCTCAAACCATGGCCTCACCATGATCACAGCCTCAAACCAAAACAATAAAAACAGATGGATTAAGGAACCACACGTAGATGAACTGTTTTTTAAAAAATTAATGGCTCTCTGGTAAAGAAAAGGCATTCTAAGTTTAAAAAAACACTGTGCAAGTAATTACCAAGGAAACGCTAGACAGATTTTACTCCGACACCATTAAAACTGCTAAATGCTCTACCTCAGGAAATGTGGCTCGAAACAATCAAATGACAAATTGGAAAAAGTTGTTGAAGCAGCAAGGCAGACGGAGGATGTCATTAAATAAGCACAGAATGCACTCTTTCAAATCGGTAAATAAAACCCTAATACTGCCAGGAGATACAGGCAAGATCCACCCAGAACCATGGACAGAAAATGCAAACTCTGGTGCATATGGAAAAAATAATGTTCTCACAACTAATCAGATGGATATGAGATGTAATTATTCCCCCACACAGGTGGCAAAATTCTCTATATATTTATTGATTGATGAGTGTGTATGTGTGCACGCGCGCGCGTGTGTGTGCCACAGCACATGTAACAAAACACAGCTTGCAGAAATCAGTTCTCCTCTTTCAGCACAGTTCAGAGGATCAAATTTCGGCTAGGCAGCAAGTGCCTGCTGAGCCATCGTGCTGGCTGACTTCCTTAAAGAGAATGTTCTGTTGAAGTCTTAAGGGAAAGGCTCCCTCACAAGTTGCTGCCCCCAGTATGAAGGCACACAAATTCTGATCGGCCACTGGCTACCTGGGTCATCAAATTGCTCCCTCCCTTTGCGCCACTAATCCCTTGCTGGTGCCTCTAACCTGAGAAAGTAGCTGGAGACACAAACACTAAAGATAAATACCATGCTTTACTGTACGATGTTTATTGAGTCATTTTTATAACATGGAGAGATTGAAGGAGTCTATGTCTTACAAGACTAGCAAAATTAAATTTTCCTTCTGTTTCCTCATGTTTCAATTATGTACCTGGCTCTTTTTTCTTTTGACACAGTATCTCACTAAGTTGCCCAAGCTGACCTTAAACTCCATAGCCAAGCAGGCCTGAAACAAGCAATCCGTCGCCTCAGCATTCTGGGTAGTTTAGATTTATACGCACATCTTACCAGGTCTAGGAAAAAAAACAGCAGTTTTAATCCTCAACTACTTTTTAAAAAAAATCATTAAAAAGCAATGTATGACTGGGGAAATGTTGATAAGGCAAGTGACCCAAGGATTCTGAATGGTGTCACTGCCTACCTATAGCATACACAAGACTGTGGGTTCTGGAATCAAGAGTCATGGATTAGAACTGCAATCTACCATGTACTAGATTTGACTATAGATAATTGACTTATGTAATCCTCAGTTTACCCACCTTAAAGATGGGAATCAACACAAGAGCTGGAACGATATGAAACAACATACAGGTCAGATCAAAGTGTTATTTTGTGCTAAATACCTTCCACACACCTAGCCCATAAATGGAAGGTTTTACATTCAAACACTTAGGAATTAGCTTGCATTATGCAAACAACATCGAAACATTTCCTGATGCAAAGGATACTGTACCCATTTCATCATACTTGGACCCAACTGTCTTGGTTAATGGAACTCTGGGACCACCACATCCCTCCCTCACCCTGCCCCCACTCAGTGGGGTGAGTGCAAACTGAACAGCTATCCCAGTCCTCTTCGGAGTCTTAGCAGATCTGACACGACCACGCTATCTACTTTCTAGTCTGTGTCTTCCACTTTCTGATCCAAAGCCCTCTTCATGAATGGATGGTGATCAGGCCCCAAGGTGGTGACTCCCTCAACCTGTTGATGGGAAATAAATGAGCAAAGACTGCAGCATACCCGGGACATTTTCAGATCTCCTGAGCAAAGAGCCCAGCAAGCCTGGGGTAGCAGCCCTTGGAACCACTCATCAAAACTATGTGAAACCAGAATCTGCGGAGATAAATTGACTAACAGAGATGAAACTGCAGGGGCATGTGTAGCAGGAGAACACCCGCCCTCCCCAAGACCTAGGGAAGAGAATTTCCAGAGGTGGCATTTCTTCCTATTTTTACTATTCATTGGAGGGGGGGTGTCAGCAAGGAAGAATTACAAAGACAGACATGTAATTGCTGGTACAAAGGCACAGTTGAAGGGGAGAAGAAGGGTCTCCAGATGGAACCCCAAACACTGAAGGAAACACTTTGTCGAGAGCAAAGCCAAGCCCTCTTGGAAGACACAAAGCCAACACGCCACCATCCAGAACTCCTCTGGAGCACAAAAGGCCTACTCTTCCCAGGTGACCAACACACCATGTGGCCTGAGAATTGAACTTGGGTACTTTGGTTTGGGATCACAGGGAGGTAGGGGAACACAGGCCAAGTGTGAGGGTCTGCAGCCATCAGCCTTCTGTGAAGAGCAGTAGCAAAGCTGACTTAATCCAGGGCTAAAACTATGAAACAGCTAAGGGGCAGTCATTTGTTACATCCCTGCATTGAAAAGTCTTCATGATCAATAAGACGTCCTGCTGCAAAGGCAATCAAGGGCAGTGGCGTAAATATGATAACGGTGTTAGGATACGGTAACGGGCAGACTCGGAGCCAGTCTTCTTGGTCTAAGTCTATCAGCAGTAGTGCTTCCTTGTCTATATTCGTGGCTCTCCTCTCTTTCTCTGTCTCTATTTCTCTTTGTCTCTCTGTCTGCCTCTGTCTGTCTGTCTTACTCTCTCTCTCTCTTTCTCTCTCTCTCTCACTCACTCTTGCTCTGTCTCTGGAAAACCCAGGTGTTACAGATGCCAGAGACACACAAAGGTGCCAAAAGGACAAATGAGCCAGCTTAGAGTTTTCTCACTACCCAAGCTACAATTTGAGCATCCAAAAGGATATGATAATTGTGGTTAATTGAAAGGGGATGAGTTTGTGAAAGACATAATTTCGCAATAATATTCAGAAAGAAACTTAATTTGAACTGTGCTATAGGTAATTAGGATGAACACAGAAGTTTGGCTATAAAGAGATGTTTAATCTTTTATTAATTTTAATGAGAGGTGGTTAATATAAATTGGTATTTTATTTCTTCTACTAACTCTGCTTGATTTAAAAAAAAAATAGTGAAGCTCATTTCTATCTGCCCAAGTACCAGGAAGCAGTAAATTAGGCAAACTGCCTTGGGAAAATATACAGATACATAGAAACACCAGAAGAGAAAATGAACAACAGTGGACACACACAAACCTAGACAAAGATTCAGAACTGGATTCTAAGAAGGAATTTGTCAGGTGTTTTAAAGGAGGGACAGTGGGCACTACCTCAGTTCAAGCTTTTCTAGCCTGAGGGCTGTAGCTGGCCTCAGGACCGTGTGACTTTTCCTGGGAAAACGGGAACAAGCTCCTCCTTGCCCCAGATTGGACAAAGCTGACAGGCTGAAGACACAAGTCAATCCGAGACTGGCATGCTAAGACAATAACTACATCTAGGATTATGAGTGAATGATTATTTAATAAGGAGCACGGTGACTCAGGAATCGGTGTCACTAGTAAGCTCGTGCCAGCACAGGTAACAACTCATAGTGGCATCGCTGGAGCTCCTTATGCAACGTGAGGGCAACTCCACCAAAGAGCCTTCTCTGCTGCTTGCTCATTTTATCACCGTATGAAGATCACTCCGATGACTTCTCAGACGTGTGTGTGCCTCTGCCCTCCCTATTCCATGAAGGAATATTTCAATTCAGAGGAAACAGCTACACAAATGTCCATTAAATACAATGAGCACCATTCAGGCACTATACATTTTTGTTTGCTTGTTTGTTTTGGGGTGGACGAATATTCCAGCTTATAGGTTATAGGAACTCAAGCAGGGTAGGAACATGAAGGCAGGAACTAAAAAAGAGGAATTTTATTGGGGAATAATTCTTCTTTAATTTAATTTAACTATTTATTGTTTTTAATTGAGCTATACGTTTTCCCCACTCCTCTTCCTCCTTCCCGTTTCCCCTTCCACACAGCCCCTTGCTCCCACATTCCCAATTTACAAGGAGAGCTTGTCTTTTTCTCCTTCCTAGGCAGATCCATGCATATCTCTTTTAAGGTCTTCTTTGTTGTCTAGATTCTTTGAGATTGTGGACTGTAGGCTGGAGAAATGCTTCTTGTTGATTTGCTCTCCACTGCTCCCTTAGTTTGGCTAGTTTGGTTTCTTTTTCTGTTTTCTTTTATTGAAAATAGATTCTTTTTTCATGCAACATATCCTGATTATAATTTCTCCTCCGTCTGCTCCTCCCAGTTCCTCCCTTCCTTCCACCCTCTGGATCCACTCTGTTTCTGACTCTCATTAAAGAAGAACAGACTTCTAAGAGATAACAACCAAACAAGACAAAATCAAATAAGATGAAGTAATAATTGTCTTATTGCAGTTGGACACAGCAAGCCAAAAGGAGGAAAAGAGTCCCAGGATCAGGCAAGAGTCACAGACCCATTGGTTCTCATAGTCTGGAGTCCCATAAAATACTAAGCTGATAGCTATAACATATAAGCAGAGAACTTGGTTAGACCCATGTAGACCTGTGCTTGCTGCTTCAGTCTCTGTGAACTCATGTGCACCTTGCTTAGTTGATTCAGAGGACTTGTTATCCTGGTATCTTCTATCCCCTTTGGCTCTTACAATCTTTCCACCTCCTCTTCTATGGGATTCCCTGAGACCTAGGGGAAGGGATTAGTGGAGACCTCCAGTGTAGATTCTCTCTCCACATAATGTCTGGCTGTGGATCTCTGCATCTGTTTCCATCTGCTGCCATGGGAAACCTCTCTGATAATGACTGGATAAGGCACTGCTCTGTGAGTATAGCAGAACATCTGGGCTATCTAGTCTCTACTTCTTGGTTACCAAAGCAGTATTAGGTATGGGTTCCTTCTCATGAGATGGGCCTTAAGTCAAATCAGACATTGATGGGTTACTTCCACAAGTTCTGTGCCACCATTGAGCCCCTACACATACTCCCCCAAACATACATACACGTAATTAAAATAATATTGTTATTTCTCAAAAAGAATTTATATTCTTAAGAAATGTAGAAAATGATTTAGTAGTTAAGAGTATTTGCTGAGCTTTCAAAGAACCTGGATTTGGTTCCCAGCATCCATGTGGGCACCTCACAATGATCTACAACTCCAGATTTAGGGGATCCAATACCCTCTATGGTTTCTGTGCATGACCATAAACCACCTCACTCCCACATCACACACACGCACACACGTGTTCACGCACAAAAAACATAAATAAATAAATAAAAACAAACCTTAAAAAAACTAGAAATATAGGTGGCATTTAAAAATAATGGTGGAAGATAAGGTGTTCACATTTTAGGAAGGTATATAGACCTAAGTCCAGTAATGTTCTTTATGATCGCTATATTTGTATAGGTTTTGTTTGGTTGTCTTGTATGTTTATAATGTCAAGGGAAACACAATAAATTTTCCCTTAAAACAAATGACACATGGTGGATTTTTAAAAATGAGCTTTCCAGGTTAGTTTCCATTGCAGGCTGGAGAGGAAATGTCAGGATGGAGTGGGTTATAAGTTAATATAAGCAGGTGAGACAGGAAAGGAAAGATAGACGAGGCAGTTAGCATGGCAGAAAAGTGTGAGCGAGTGCCAATAAGCAGCGCGGTTAAGATTAATATTTCAAGGCAGTGCTTTTAAAAGTCAGAACAGATGCAGAAGAGTCTATGATGAGCAAAATAGTGTGGTCTCCGGCACAACATGGAAACTAAGGTGCCCACAATGGGTGATTTGAAGGGACTAGTTAGTTCAAGAAATAGGAGAGGATGTGTGGAAAAAAAGAAAATGCAAGTCCATGGAGAAAAGCTGTCTTGCTTGTTTATTTTAGAGGCTGAAGACCCTTGAATCCAACACCTTCAGCTGTCAACTTGACAGCGTACAGAGTTACCTAAGGGAGTCTCTGTTTGCAGGGGTGGGGGTATGTTGGTCAGATGGATTGAGGTCATGTCTGTACAGACATTTTCTTAATACCTGATGTAGGAGGGCCCAGTCTATTGTGAGTGGTACTATCTTTAGGCAGGGAGTTCTGGGCTGTTTATAGTAAGGAAAGTTAGTAGTAAGGAAACACACTATTGTAGAAGCTTCTTAAAATAGATATGAAAGAAATGTAAATGGAGTTACCAAATAACAGGGGAGACAATGCCCCAAATAGACGTCTTTTGCCAACAAGTAAAACATCCAGTGTCAGATATGGGTTACGTTACAGTTGAGTCATTGACCAAAGGGGGCCCATGTAAACCCCCAAACAACTCAGGCTATTTCTAAGTCTATTGGTTGCTCTCGACAAACTGATGGCAAGGCCCTGTTGGTGAAGACAACACTTACAAATCTCATTGAACATGGAGAAGTTGAACTAGCTCCTAACTGACTAGTGTTCAGGGTATTGGAAGGCACTTTGCATGCTACTAGAGAAGAAAGGCAACCACCAACCCGGCTACAAACCCTGGAATCTACAACGGTGGCCTGGCTGCATGAGAGTGGTATAGATGTTGTGCGAGTAACCAACCAATCACTCTCTGATTGTATCTAAGGTCCACTTTAAAAAAAAAAAAAGGAAAACTAGCATATCTTTTGTTTATTTTTGGACAGTTTCACACATTAACATGTACTCTACCAACTCCCTTTCCCTTCAGGCACTCCATGTCCCTCTCCCTCGACCATGTCCCTTTCACCCTGACTATGTCCCCCTCGCACTTTCATGCCCACTCAGATTGATCCACGGTATCAATGTTTAAATAACCCACTGGAATCCAACTAGTGCTGCCTGTGAGGTTATTGATGGATCTCATAGGCTTGATCTTATTCAAGTCTTGTGCAGGCAGCCATGGCTACAGTGAGTTCATGAGTTCAAGGGCATGTCATGGTCAAAGGACTGATTTAGAGCGCATCCCCAGTCTCTAAACATTCTCACCACCCCTTCTTCTGTGACGTTCCCTGAGCCTTGCGGGGCAGAGGGGTTGATATGGATGCCCCACTTAGAGAAGACTATTCAATGGTCACTTATTCTGACCAGGCACGAGCATCTACATCAACCACCAACTATCATAGACTGAAGCTTCTCTGGCCAAAGTCAAGGGCAGCACTAATCTATAATCCTGTCCTTCCTTAAGTAGATTTGTCACATATTGTGTTACAGCAATGAAAAAGACCTGACATGGATGTGGAACACTGCCTGACACCTCCCCAAACTGCTCTCCGACGTTTCTAGGCAGGTAGTAAAGGATGAAGTGAGGGAAAGGTAATAGCGGTAATAGCGTAATTTGGACTCCGGATTATACGCTTTGCCCCTCCCTCCCCCTCCCCGAGAATCCTGTGCTTCCAATTTTTTCACATTAAAGCCAATCAGTTAACTGGTATTTGTTGTCAAGTCCTGCATTCTTTTGGCCTTGGCTCCCCAGAGTCTGGGAAGCTAGCAGCAGGGATGGGGAGTTCTTACCTGTTTTGATCTCTCTTTGAAATCTGGGCCGGCACTCTGGAAAGAAACAGGCCTTGTATTCTGGGGCACAGTTTTTGTTCTCAGACTTCAAAGTCTAACATTGGAATAAAAAGTCTTCCCCCACATAAGCCTATGGATTTTCCCAGGGGAGAGGGACGGATTTATGTTTAAACAAATTTGGGGGAACGGTCAGGGTGCGAGCTGGCTTCATGGACTTCTCTATGGAAGAACCTCAGTCACTGAGCATGCGCATTGGATTTGAACTTGCAGGAAGCGTGGCGTGATGCTCCACACACATGAAACCGACAGGAAAAGTCAGGGTTTATTTTCTGGTCTCTTTTTGTTTCTAACCAAACGTAAGTATTTGTTCTAATGGATAGTACAATTGTTTTCGACAGGGCTGTCTCAAAGAACAAGACAGAGAGACAGTTAAAAGTCACGGATCATGGGGACTGGTTCCTCGCCAGCTCTTCTTCACTCATTGCTGGGACGAGATACTTAATAATAAGCAATTTAAGGAGGACGGGGTTTATTGAGTTCACAGGTTGGTATGGCAGCTACAATGGCTCTCAGGGCGGCAGGAGGGTAAGGCAGGTAGGTGGTCACATTCTGCCCACACTCAAGAAGCAGAGAAAGATGAATGCGTGTGCTCAGTACACTTTCTCCTTTTGGTTCGTACCCTAGCCCATGGGGTGATAGCACCCGCATTTAAAAGTACGTGTTCCCTCCTCAGTTAAAATTCTCCGGAAGCTGTCTTACAGTCACAGCCAAGAGGTGTGTCTTGTAGGTGATTCTAATTCCAGCTTAGTTGACAATGAAGATTAGATGTCAGAGCATTTTATTTGGGTGACTGAGAGACCCACATAGATTTCTCTCTCACCGGCTGGAGAACCAGGAAAACCAGCAGCATGACAGAGTGCAGGTCTGTAGACTTGAGAATAAGAACTGATGGTCTGATCTACAGTGGTACAGAAATGCTGTTGGAATCTACAGGCTGGAGAAACCTAGAGAGACAACATGGACAAGCAACAGAGAGGTTCGTGTCCGCTTCCAAAGAGCAGGTGAGAGTAAACCCTCCTGCACTCTGACATTTTGTTACAATGAACTCCCAGGAGGCTGGGTGGCCGCCCCTTTTCACACCGAGGGTGGACGTCACACATTCTATTCACATGTTTGTATACTAAGCACGCTCACAAATACACCTGGAGAAGTCAAATACTCCATTTAAACACAAAGCTGCCCAAGCTTGCTTTTTACTACAAGAGAAATGGGATTGGTATTTACTGAAGCCTTGGATGTAAAATGTATCACCAGCTACCTGAATATTTTTTAATGTAATCAAGTTTCGGCATCCTAAGTCAACCAACCCAAGTATTTCAGTCCATTTTATGTTGCTATATCAAAATACTTCACACTGGACAACTTAGAGGAACAGGATTTTATTTTCTCATACTTATATGGGCTGTGTAATCCGAGATCAAAGTACCGTTGGGATGTCTAGTGAGGTTGGCACTTCAAGGTGGCATCTTGTGTATTCTCCATCGGGAAGGAGTACTGTGTCCACATGCCACAGAAGGGCAAGAGAATGGGATGCTGCCTGAATCCCCCTTTAAGTCCTTATTTACACCTGTAAATGAGGAGCCCTGTGACCCATTAACCCCTTAAGGAGCCCCATTCTTAAGGCGGTAACAGTGGCAACACCTGGGTTTTAGAGACCGCATAGTGACGCCATGAAGCAAATACAAACCTTGACGTGGGAAGAAGAGTAGGCACAGCATGGAGTGGTTGGGTTAATGACTGTCTGAAGCAATGAATGAGTGAGTGGATAAATAAGGGGATCAGTGATTAAAGGTGACCTTCCACCCACTGCCCATCTCAAAGCCAAAGGCTCATCTCTGAGTGAAATCCTCACAGCAGCATGAAGCGGGGGTGGGAGGTAGGAGACTATTTTCCTGGGGTGTAATTACCTGGGGTCCAGATAAAACAAGATTAAGGAGGTCTTCCTCCTTTTCACCTGATGATTGACATAGGAAGCTGTCTATCCAATCACCCAAGCCCCATTCTCGGTGACCATTTGTCCATCTTTGGTTTGAGGATAGCAGACAAGTGACAAACAAGCAGCATTCTCTAATGTTCTTAACTCCCTAACCGTGTCCCTGTCTCCAGGGACCACACACACACACACACACACACACTGGTGTCCCGATGTTTCACCATCCAATTCAAATGGAGCAAACAAAGACTGAACATAATATGTTCATGTGTCCTCACTGTTTAGGACTAGCAAAGCTTGGTGGAGAAGAAGAATGGCTTTTATTTCATCTCATCTGCACGAGCTCTCCTGTAACTCCCCAGTTCTGCAATGGAGCGAAGTGGACAGTTCTTCATTGTGCACCTTTATCATGCAACTCTTAAAGCAGAACGCTGAAAATAGAACTAGCACATCACCTCTTTGAGTCCTGAGGCAGCCACACTAGCGGGGAAGCCTTGGGTAGGGCTATTGTAAAACCATATCGTGAAAGAGATGCTTTTGGCCCTCACGTATCAGAAGTCACAGAAAACACCTCTGGAGAAGAGCTGGGTGGGCACTGGCTTGTGCTCAGATGAAGAGGATTGCTGAAGTGGTGCCTGCCACACACCAGCTTGAAAGGGTGCTTACACAAACCTGTTTCCAAACCTCCTTCTCCAATGCCATGCTTCTTAATCCACCCAAGTTTTGACATCCCCAATCAACCAACCCAAGTGTTTCTGTCCGTTTATGTTGCTGCAACAAAATGCCTAACATTGGCTAGCTTAGAGGAGCGGAACTTTATTTATCCTTAGTTCTAGAGGTTGTGCAGTCCAAAATCAAGGTACTGTCAGGTTGTCCAATGAGGGCGATGCTCCTCTTCCAAAATGGCATGAAGGAAAATGATGGCATGGCTCCTAGTGTGGGATATTCATTTTCACTGTTGGTACCCAACCTCTCCCATGCCGTTGGTGCCCAGTGGAGTGCTGATGAGATGCTGTCTTCACTGTGAGCGTGACTGTCCCCTCAATAAAGGAACCTCACCCGTGGGCACTTGTGCAGTTCTTTCGGTTGCTTTTATGCAGTAATGGAGATGACCACTGATTGTGGATACAGGGTAAGAGAGTGAGTCTGATGGGAAGGAGCAGATATTCATTATGGAGGAGTTCTATGCGCTTGCTCAAGGCAGAAGCAAATAGCTGAGGTCAAGGCAAATTGTGTCTAAGAAACAGGGTAGATTTATAAGAAATTGGCTAAAAATGAAGGCTGACACTATGAGTCAAGCAGAAGACAATTGACAGGCAATAAGCAACCAAGGGATTCTTCAGGCTGAAGGGAAATATGAAGCAAAGAACGCAAGGAGCCTTTATGATAGAGGCAGCATTTTGGTGGCAGCGGCGGCTGCTGCTGCTGCTGCTGCAGTTTAGGGAAACTTCCTACCCCTTTTGGCCATTCCTGTTTTGACCAGGGTACAGATTTTTCTCCTAAAAAAAGAAGCCACATCTCTATTTGGCCCCAGACATATTTCTAGGCCCATCACAGTTGCATGTCCACAGCTATCTATCACACTGTGTGAATGTGGAATCTCTGACACCGGTTACAGGCTCATACACTAGACGGTGCATTCTCAGCTGGCAATGCTGATAATAGGGGACTATATCATGAGAGCAACAATCTCATTCATCACTGGGTTCATAACTGAATGAACACTGAGGAGGTGGTGTCTGGTTAGAGGAGGCTGCTATGGGCATGTCTTTGAAAGCTGTACCTTATCCCTACTCTCTCTTTCTCCTTCTCGTGTGTGTGTGTGTGTGCGTGCACACATGTGTATATGTGAGTACACTCATACACATATTGATCCAGGCATTTCTTTTTAATTATTATCAGGCCTACCTTTTGAAATACAGCTAAGTCTGCAGAGAGGCAACCAAATATCCCAGGAAAGATATCTCCCAATCATAGCCAAAAAGAAGTATAAGGGAGAGCCTTAGGGAGTCTCAGGCACTATCTGTTACTTCTTTGAGCTAGACTCTGGAGGTCACAGAATGGGGTGGGAGTGAGCAGTTGCAAAGAGATAGTCTTCACCTTTTACAATTGGGGGGAGTCCATGACAACCACACCCTGTCCAGTTGGCGTTGACAAATCCACTCCAAGCTTCTCCACATCTAGGGTATTTTTTCTTGATTATGTTCCTGAATTAATTGACGAGGATCTGGGATTAAAGATTGACCTTCTCTGAAGGAGACTCCATTAATGGGAACTGAGACTTCAAGCTAATAATGGAATTTATCTAAACAAACCCCGGGGCTTGGGAGATGGACCAAAGCAAAGAGTCAGAATGAGATCCAGCCTGTATCTCCTTGGAAGGAATTAGAAAACTGAACTAAAAGAAATGTTCTTGGCGCTAGAGTTGCACGCCCAAGTTTATTAGGGGAAAATGTATTTATGCAATGTTTAAAATTATTAAACAAATATGTAATTTATTCTCCCTTGTAAGTGAAGCAGCAGCTGTAACAGAATCCCAGAGAACACTGGGAGTTATATGCTATTTCTGCAAAGAGAAGCTGTGTACATAAGCAAGTGCCAGGATGGAGAACAGGGAAAATCCTCCTTCTAGCTTGTGTATTATACAGAGAAGAAAGGGAGGAGAGTATGGGTACTAGAAGTCAAACCTAATTATCGTGATATCCTTACCCAACGAATGACTAGGAAACACATATCCAGACCACCATTTTTGTTGACTTCATTCATATTGATTCTTGACTTTCTCTTCTGCAGTGTGTGTGTGTATGTGTGTGCGTGTGTGTGTGTGTGATTTTAGTGTGTTAATTTTGCAAGCTTTTGCAATCATCTTGCAATGAAGAGAATTATATATTCATTACAAGAATATATAAAAATGAAGAAAAACAGTATAAAGAGACTCAGTCCAGATAATTAAATGGTCTTCAATTTCAGAAAGAAATAGAGAAGACCTATACATGTTCACTTTATTCATCTAGGAATTATTGGAGAAGTTTGTCTTCTCTTCTGTTAATAAATGAAATATTGGGTGTGCATGTGTGTATGGATGTGTGTGTGTGTGCATATATGTGTGGTGGCGGATTGGCAGGCATAGAGTTAATGCTAAGGTTGCTAAATATTTCATGAGATGGAAAGTGACGCAGAGCACATCACACACACACACACCACCACCACCACCACCAGCAGCACCACTACCACCACATGCAGTCCTGATAAATGAAAGTTTAAATTACTCTGTGATTCACAGGGAAATGAAATCTAGAGAAACCTTGGCTGAGCACATTGCTGGTACTATTTGCACATGAGACCGGAAGTGTTGCCCCATATTAAAGCCCTGATACCATGAAAATGAATTTGAACCTTTTTCTGTACGTCATAGAAAACAATGATATCTTCGAAGTAGATATTGAATTGCAGAATGCACCCTAGCCCATCAGGATTCATGCTGTCCTTACTATACAGGAAGGTCCAAAGAGCTTCCTCATGTGATACTCTCCTGAACTCGAAGTCCTGACCCGGTCCAGCAGGCTACAGATCACTGCTGGGACTGTCAATGGCTATATGCCACCTACTGTTGAGACCGTCATCAAGGAAGAGTATCGCTCTGGTTCCTGAACTTTGTATAACTATTAATAGGGAGAAATAGCTTAAAACAAGAACTTAATTTTTAATTAAGCAGGGGGTTTTCTTCTAAATTTGTTACTATAACAGCATACATATGCCTGAATTATTTAATTAAGCATAAAAGAGATTTGTTCAAGTTTACAGTTTGGGCTTCATTAGTCTCTGTTAAGAGACTCACATTACAAAATCAAGTGTTTATTTGCAAAGATAATGAAGCGGGCATGAGAAAGGAAACAGAAGACCAGAGCCTTGCTTTATAGCATCCTTGTGATGGGCAAGCCCCCCATGATCTAATTATCCATTAGAGGTCTTAATATTATTCCACTGAGATTCAAATTTCAGCCTGAGTTTTGGAAGGGACAGACAACATTCAAGCCATACCATGAGGACCATTGAGCATCTAAAGACACTTGACAAATGAATGGGACACGACACGGTACTTCTAGCAGGGCCGGACTTGCAGCCATGGCATACCTGCTTGGTTTCAGGCCTTGGGGAGTCAAAGTGAAGTACGCGCTTCTGAGATAACTCAAAACCAGACAGAGGCAAGCAGGAAGCCTACAGTTTCTAAGTAGCAGAGGAGGAGTACAGTAGTTCCCGGGTAGCACAAGAGATCCCCGTGTGAGTGACTGTGGGTTGCAGCATGTCTAACTTAAAGAGGAGGGGCTGCACACCAGACCACATATGGAGATGCGAGGCTTTGGGGTAGCAGTCAGAGGGCAAGCATGCAGGAGGAGGTGAGAACGGGAGTTGAAAGGCCTTTCTATGAACGACAGCATTAGAGAATGTGAATTTTATCCCGTAGGAGAATGTATGGAGATTCTAAAAAAGACTATAGGCGGAATTGCATTTTTCAGTAAATATTTTGTTGATAGCAAGGACGGTGAATGAAAAGAGAGTAACACAGGACATGCCCCACTTAGGAGTCTAGCTCTGCAATCCAAGAAACAGGAGTAAGAGCCTGGATAGAGATGGTGTAAGGGGCATAGCGGTAGAGGGTGCATTTCTGACCTGTAAGGAAGTGGTCGGGATTAGAGCTTGTCAACTAGATTGTTGTGAGAGTTTAAAAAGGAGAAGAGTCCAGTGATGCATTAGGGTGCAAGATGGACATTAGGGGGAGACTCTAATTTATTTAGAGGTTTTTGTCTTTGAAGGACCTTGTGGCATTTTGCTAGAGGAATTCAGTGTGGACCTAGGAGCTTGGTAGAGGCTGAGAGAGGGAGATAGATGTTTTCGAAGCATGGAAGTAGAGACTTGTGTAGGGGAGAAGGCAGAGAAGAAAGGAGTGAGGTGTGGGAAGAGGAGTTAAGAAAGCCCTTTCAATGGCAGGGAAAAGTAGGGGTTATAGGACGACCTTACAAAAGAGCTAGGACAGAAAAAAATGAATCATGGAATTAGTCATAGGACGTAGAGGAAGTACAGGCAATTCTGTATAAACCACTATGAGACCAAGTGAATTGAAAGCTAGAAAAATAAAGGCCATCATGTGGGTGATGCGAAGATTCTAGGTATCCTTCAAGAAGATGGACTCCGTGGAGAATGGGTATAGTGTGTAAACTAAGAAAAGGGGGAACACATCTTGCCATGAGGTTTATCTGCAGCCAGTGGAACATGGAACCTTATAAAGATAGGAGAGATCACAGATACACACTTTTTAATGTATCAAATTCTCTCCTGTGGAAATACAATTTATTGCCTGTCGTGGAATATTCTTTTACACTGTGTGAAGATATGTCACTGTGACTGGTTAAATAAAAGCTTAATGGCCAATAGCTAGGCAGGATTTCCAGGCCGAGAGGATGCTAGAAAAAAGAAGGGCAGAGTTACCAGCCAGATGCAGAGCAATCTGCATGGACACTACAGAGATGAAGTAATAAAGTTCTAGGCAGAAAGTAGATTAAGAAATGGGTTAATGTAAGTTCTAAAAGCTAGTTAGAAACAAGTCTAAGCTACCTGCCAAGATTTCATAATTAATAATAAGTCTCTTTGTCATTATTGGGGAGCGGATGGTCCTGACAAAAAAGTCCAATTATAAATGCCTTATAACCCCTATCCCTTACCTTTTTTTTTCTAGGAAATTAATACTATGTAATTGATAATTGTGGAATGAATGACTTTTCAAAAATTCATGAATGAGACATTTTGGTTATCTTAACCCTTCAATCACAATTTTTAAATGTTTGAATGAGAATCGCCTCACTTTGGTGAACTGGAGTTTCCACTCAGCTTTGGAGAAATAAAAATTATGAAACTTAATAAACTTTCCCAAAAGTGTTTTTAGTGTCTCTTGCCAGTATTGTCCAATCTTATTAAAAATTGAGTGACAGGCCTGAATCTTTCCCTCAAAGTGTACTCAATTCAATTAAGGTTTCAATTATAAACATACCAGGAAGGTTTATTTACTCTAGAATACACAAAAGTGGATGAGGATATGTTGGCATTAAGATGCAGATCCATAAAATATCTGTATAAATACAGCCAACACATTGCTTTTATTGACAAAGAAAACCAATGTTTATTAATGATCAGCCACATCTGGGTTACTCGGTAACTGTTACGGTTTGTATCTAAAATGTCCTCCCCTACAGGTTCATGTCTTTCCCCACCCCCATTGGTGGCACTTTTGGAGAGACTGTAAACCTAAGGAGGTGGGTTCTAGCTAGAGGAAGAGGATTACAATGGGAGAACCATTGAAATTCCAAATGTTCTCTGCTTCCTGCCCTGCCATGACCACACACTCTCTGTCCCACAATCCCGCAACCATCCCTTCCCTTGCCACAAGGGGTTAAACTATAAAACCATAGCCCAGATAAACGTTGCCCTCCATAAGTTGTTTCCCACGGGTACTTCAGTCACAGTGATGAAAAAGTAAATGAAACAGTGGCCTTGGCACATGACCTTTATTTCACCTTCACAAGGAACCCATGACATAGTCATTTCCAAGCCCATGTGAAAACCCAGGGGCCAGCAGAGGTTGGTGTGAGTTATTTGCTCATGGTTCTGCCTCCATCTCAAGGGCCACACTGTGTCATACCATGCGACCTCCTGAGAAAATAAAAACTAAGCACTTTTTCTGATTAAGGTAGTTATTATATTTTCCAGGGTGATGGACAGCCAAAGGAGAAATGAAAAGGGGGGTGTGGTACAGGATGTCTCTCAGAGTCTGGTGGGACCCTGCGAGCTGATCTGAGGTTTGCCGGGTGATGCTGTGTAAGGAGGAGGTTTTCAGTGTTCTTTGGGGGGAGTAACAGATGTGAGTGTGTAGAGGCTTTGAGGAAATGAAGCTTCCTTCTTTAGAGGGGAGTTGGATGCTATAGAATCTAGAAACTGATGATAGTTGGTGGTGTTGCTGATATAAAGGACACTGTTAGAACAGTGACTATGTTAATAACTTGTTATAACTAAGTGGGCATGATTTGAGTGACTATCAGCTCACTCTGAGAATGTGATGTTCATGAGCCTGTTGGTTTCATCTGGACCCCAAATATGCCTTCTGTGATAAAGGAAATGGTGATCATTTATTGAGTGTCTATTGTGTGGGCCCCATGCCCAGGGTTAAGTGTTTACATCATCCCATTGATCCCTCCCTTTGTCCTGTGAAGTCGATACTGTCATTACCCCTCGATATTAGGACACAGAAACTTAGAGAAATGATAACGTCTGCTTAATAGATAATAAGTGGGAAAAAACTGGCTTGTACTCGGGTCTACTGATCACAAAGCAAATTCTTGGAATAGCTATACTTTGCTACCATATGCATGCATATATATAGATGACCTTTCTAATTATTTGTTTACTTCACTGGCTGGAAGTCAAATGGTAGTACTAACTTATATTTCAGGACTTCTCGAGCCCAAGGCAGTGGCTGCCACATAGAACTGGAAGAGAGAAAGATGAAGGATGAGGGATGGTAGAAAGAAGGGAAGGGGCTTATTATTAACATTTAATGGTCCATTATTCTGGTCTTTTCTGCAGGTAGATAGAAATCTTTTTGCATGCTTAGTGTCTGTTAACCCACATTTTAACTTAATAGGCTACAAGGAGCTTCTTCCATGTAATGATTTTTCTGCAAAATTGACTCTCATGTTAAGCAAATAGTTTGCGTCAACCTCATTCTTCTCGGCGGAAAACAACCTTTTCATTGAGAGGAAGTATAAAAATGTTTTACCTTGAGGTTCTTTCATGAGCTCCATAAGCACTTAAAATTTGTTTTATTTTATTTCAAACTGAATCTTCACACACGAGCTCGCGTGCATGTGTGCATGTCACACACCGCACTGAAGGAAGGTTTAGGTAGAGTTAGAAGATGGAAGACTGAAACCACTTTTGCCAATTTTATCTCATCCCAGGGTCACAAAACTTGATAAAATGGAGTTGTGCCCTTTAAAACGGCATAAAGGGGAACTCAGACTAAATTAATAATGTCAGCACTGCTAGAATATTTTTGTTTTATTTTCAAGGTCTAAGGAAGTTCACAGCAAAGACCACTTATTTCAGCGTGCACATATGTGGCTGGTGTTCACTACATGTTTACTCCGCCATTGGTTTGGAAGCTGAATCTCTTGCAAGCTTGCTTCCAGAACTCCATGTTTTCCCACCAGGGCTGACAAACAGGGATGTGATTTGCAGACTTGGAGCCTGGTGATTTAATCCCCAGTATGGCTGGGTTTGGAGAATCCCTGTAGCTTTAGGACATTTGCTGGGATCTAGATAACCAGTTCCTGTTTAGCGCCAGCTTCAGGTCTTGCTCCCAGAGGTGGAGCTGGAACAAGCATAAAAAGAGGGGGATGATGGCTTGTGTCAAATCACCCTGTGTCAAATCTCACCGATCCTTTCACCCCTGGAGGCAGACTCAAGTCATCCCATCCTCACTACCATTATTGGCCCCATTGTTCTTGTTATAACCAAATACCTGGTGCTTTACAAAGAGACAAGGTTTATTTAGTTCACAGTTTTCAAAGTCTCAGATCAGGCCGCCCATAGGCCTGGCCCCTTAGCTATATCATAACACGGCTGAAGGGTGGAAAGGGAGATAGGTAAGAACAGAACCCCCCCCCCCCCCCCCCCCGCCGCCAAATACAGAAAAGGCTTTCTAATTCAGTATGTGAGACCAGCATTAGCTTCTCCTAGATCAGGGACTTCAGTAACCCACCCCAACCCATCTCCAAGTGTACCTTTCTCACACTGCCATATGGATAACCAAGCTTCCAGAACATGAGCTCTGGAAACAGGATGCATCCAAACCCTATCAAGCTATGGGACTCGCTTATTCTTCAGTTGTCTGCAGGAGTCTATGTTTCTTGCTTCTGCATGGGAAACTGTCTTACTTTGGCCTCATTTTCAGAGTGCTGAGAAGAGGTGCTGAGAGGTTGTGCCTCTGACTGCTCATCTAGTTTGTGCACAAACAGCTATTGTCATGGCTAGGCTATTCAGGGATCTGGGGTCATAGGGATTTGGAAACCTAGCAACAAAGCCACACTAAGCCTCAGATTGCCTCTCCAAAACGAGAATAATAAATACACATTTTAATCAAAGTTCTGAGAATTAAGTGAGAAAATAACATTGCAAAGTGAGCAATGTAACATTATTTAATCAATAATGTGCATTAAGTATTGACTTTATGCCAAACACTGAGATTTCCATTGATGAGACAAACAGACATGATTCTTTTCCACAAGGTATATTCCAGTAAATTTAACAAGTGCTAAAGAGATTTTGCTATTATTATATATTTAGTCAGTTGTTTACTGCAATGGAAAACATGCCAGCACCCAAAGGTTTAAATTAATAAACCTTTATTATCTATATTTGAATGAGCTAGGGACTTTCGAACAGTCTGGCTGTTCTAAATGTTATTAGTATCTCTTATGGCTCCGGGATATTAGTGATGTTTTCTTGGTTTGTTTGTAGCTATCTGAAATCCTAAGACTGGGACCTGCCCTAAAATGACACCACATGGATGTTGGTCAGAACCCTTTCTTTCTCCCCAGTCTTTTCCACATTGATGCCAAAGTTCCCTTACAGCATGGCAGCCAACTACCCCCAGAATAAAAGAGTTCCACAAAAGAGACCCATGTCCTTCCTGTCGCTTCTACCATAGTCTATTTATAAAACTACAGTCAGAAGGCTAACCACATTTGAAGGGAAAAATCTTGGGCTTAAGATTTTAGAGGGTAGAGTTTGGAAGAAGGTGTAAAAATGTTTGTTTTATTTTTTAACTACCATATAAAGTATGATGAAGGATTGGGAGAAGAAACTAGGGTGGTTGATTGGGATCAGACTCACAGATGTCAATCAGTGCTTTCTGAAGGCTTGGCTTCCAGCTGAAGGCCACACGAGCTAGCCTGCTGGGTTTGTGGAGAGCAATATGTGATGAACCTGTGAAGGAAGTGTCCTGGGGTCATGAGAGTGACCTTTATCTGAGCTTGTTCTCTTATACAAGGTCCAACAAATGTTGAAGACCCATTTTCTAGAAAGTTCCTGGCTTCCTTTCCATTTTTGCTTCTCTTAAGGTCCATGAGAAGGGCCTAGATTTTTCTTATGTCTAGAGCACTGAACTCATTTCTTAAGTCTTTAAATGAACTCTCACGAAGAGAATCTTCTTAACATTTGTGAAGTTGGAATGCCATGTTCGATCACCTTAGTGCAAAATTTTGGATTTTCTTAGCAATGTTGCAAGTTCAAGACTCTCCAGCCCTTTCTCATATTCTGTTGCCATCTCTGGGATGACGATTACACAGTAGAGAGATGAAGTCCCCCTTTGATTTACCTCTTTTTGTTGATTCATTCCTCCGAGGAGGACATATATGTCTAAAAGGGCCTGGGATTCTTTAGCAGAGAGAAACTTTCCACACATCATGAAAAACTCCAATGGCTTGCAGTGCCGGGCATCTGTAGAGAGGCCCTGGAGTGTGTGATATGTGCATATGTTTGCTCATGGTAGCCACCACACTAAGTACAGACGGTTATCCTGTGTCTCTCTTAAAGAGTGAAAGTTGGTGAAAGATTTCCATTGGGAAAACATCTGAAAACCCATGTGGAGCTCTTTGAAGGACTTCACAGATTTTTTTTAAACATATATATTTACCTCCTTGTTAATTGCCTCCGGTTAGGTGAATGCCCCGAGGAAGGATGAGCATCTTCTGTTTCCTCCCTCCCTTTAAGACTCTCTTTCCACTGGTAACGTAAGGAAGACCTGTGGTAGCTTTCTCCTTTGGTAGCTCCACATATTTCTGTGCACAAGACTCTGGACAGCCTGGTTCTCTTTTGTTTCCATCTCTACTTTAAACCAGTCTTCATTTCTGCTCTCTCATGCTCCTTCTTGTGTCCCTCGTGGTGGTTCTTTTGATGCCTCCTGCACAGGACTTCTGCACACGCTGTTTATGTTCCTGACTTCCATTCCAGCTTCACTTAGGCATCACTCAAATCCCAGCGGAAAGCTCCCAACAGTCAACACACTCTTCATTTTACCGTTTAGTGCTATTTGAACACATAGATTTGTGTTCTGTTTGGGTCCGTTAAGTGGACATAACACAAAATTATCCAGGAAGAGAATACCAATTTATGAAAAGCCTAGATCAAATTGGCCTGAGGGTATATATGTCAGGATTGTCTTGATTGTTTATTGATGTAGGATGGTCCATCTTCGACCAGGCAGCATCCCTCCCTATGTAGTGACCGTAACTGTAAAAGAAAACTAGCTGAGCCTAATAAGCCTGCCTGCCAGAAAGCAGGCAACACCCTCCGTGGTTCCTGCTTCCCTTCTCTGGCTGTGAAATGAATTCTTCTGTCTGAGGTAATGCTGTGTGAAATAGCCATCAGGCATGCATTCAAGTTTTTTGCCTTGAGTTCCTGCTTTGATACTATTGGGTTCCCCAATGATGGACCATAACCTGAAGCTGTAAGATGACATAGACCCTTTATTCCTTCAGTTGCTTTTCGTTACCGTGTTTGTCATAGTAACAGAAACTTAGACAACTTGTGTAACTAAGTCTCCTTCAACCTTCTTGGTGTATGGAAAGTCAAGACTGGTTGCTTTCAATCATGCTTGTCCCTTGGTACTTTGCTAAGTGTCTGGACCCTCACAGGTACTCAGCCAGAATTTACTGAGGAAAGACGCTGGAGGCACTAATATTTGACTTCCATCCTTTGCATGTCTCAGTCCCGCGAACTTGGGGACATTACTCAACTTTTCCCTGGTTAAATTTGTCCTCTGTCAGATGGAGGTGATAATGCACACTGCCCTCTTGGGGTTGCCATGAAGATTAAGTGAAGTCATTAATGTAAAAACTGGCACTTAACACAATGCCAGGCCTGTAGAAGAAAATAAATGTTTGAGCATTTTCATTCATCTTCAGCTATCACATAATCCTCTCCAGAAGCACAGTGGTTTTCTTGTGCTTACCGGTCAACACGGTGTTTAGTACAATCTGGACTAATGTATTTCCATCTTTACATAGATAGAAACAGAAGAGAAGGGTTTAGATTCTCGACCAAGGCCAGTGGTTATCTAAAGTCCATTGTTCATTTTGGCAAAGTCAAAGTCCAGAGACTAAGGAAGAGGGATTGCCATAAATTTGAGAGCAGCCTGGGCTATTTAGCAAAACCTTGTGTCAAAAACAAATAAACAAAGAAACCAAGTACTTAACATAGGAAGCCAGGTGCCTCTTCTTTGCCCCTTTGACTTTCCCCTCAGAGCCTCTCCACCATTTTTGGATAGGATTTTTCTCTTGCTGTTACACTTCAATAAATGAAGCACTAAGGACCATTCTTTCAATTAGCTGAGGTTAGTTCTGATACCACGAGGATCAGATTCCAGGATCTGCTTTTTAGCTTGCATGTGTTACAAACACACTGCATGGGATCGAGTTCCGATGCTCTGCAGATCACAGCAGGGCAAACAGGAGACTTTCAAGCACTGGTCTTAAGCTGCTTTCGTTTCCATGGATGTTGGGGGGCAGCGAGTGACTGAGAGAAGTATGGCCTGTTTTCATGTTAGACAGTGTCTTCACTGGACACAGACAGGAAACAAAGATAATCTTTTTGTCTGAGCCTTGTTATTTTGATGGGCCATTGGACAAGGACCCAGAGAGCTTGATCACTCTTTTCCTAGGAGCATCTTGGCGTGTCATGACAGACAACGGTACTGAACCTTTGAATCCAAAGAACATTGGTTCCGGATGCTGATGTGCCAACATCGTAGGATCCCTGGACTTGACTTGCTTGACCTTGCTGTGCTCCTTCCAGATCTCCCCCAGTGAGTTATAGCATATGTGCTGAGAAACGGAAACTCTCTTAAGCTGGAGAAGGACTGAGACAACGCTAAACCTGCCAACAATAAGGAAGTCAGTGTTGTGCCTGTTCCCAATTAGCAGCCCTTGTAGGAAATGATGATGATGATGATGATGATGATAACAGAGCTTTATAGTTATAGAATGACTTCTCTTTCCAATAGACTTTAGTCTCTGGCAGCAGAGGAAAAATTGCTGGCTGAGGTTATTTCCCTCTTGCAATAAGAACACACTGTAAGTTTTGAGTTTCTCATCATGTAGCTCCTAACTTTGATTTAATAATGTTGAAAACTGTTTTTTGAAACTCATGTTTTGCCTTTTTCATTTTTTATATGAATCATGCATTATCTAATAGCACTCCTCTGCCCTCCTTTTCTTCCCATGTATCTCTTTCCTTCTCTGAACACTCACTGGCCTGTTCTTCCTCTTGGTATCTACCATTCCTTGTGCTGTTCTCTGCTGATGGACAGTTTCCTCACCTCTTTTCCTGTTCTCTCTCAGACTGTTTCTCAGGTAGACTCCCAGGGGACCTTCAGAGCACAACAGTGGAGGTAAGGATGGTAACATTCACTTCGACCACAAGGATAAAAACCACAAAGAACAATTCTCACTGAATGCCTTTTTGATCTCTTCATTTCTTCCCACACATAAATAAGAATTATAAAAAAAAAAACAGACATCATCTTTTTCAAGAAGCTCCATCACTCTTTGAACCATCTAAGTTATACAAATATTGGCACTGGGAACTGGGGACATAGTGTAGAAGCAGAGTAGTAGCCTAGGCCCCGGGTTCAAATCCCAGTACTATCAAAATACAACACTACAAAAATTGACATTGGTAAAGCAAATAATTCAATAACATCAGAATTATTCTAAGCAAGAAAAAGACCCTTGTTTCTAGCCTGGAGAATTGTGGGGCAGATGTTTAGAAAAGTCAGCACACCCAAGGGTATGCAATTTTCTTTAAGCCCCCACCCATATGCTAACTTCCTGGTCGTGTGCTCACTCACTCGTGTTTCTGTCCTATGCTACACTGGGCACAGACAAAACCAGGACCCAGCTGCTTCTGCAGTCAGATGCCTGCTAGCAAGTGGAGGAGCCGCTATGTCTTGTGTTTAAACTGGGTTACAAACACATACATTGCCAGAGGCCATTTTGAGATGCTTTTCCATGTCTGCAGAACGGCTACATCTAAATCAAATAAATGTAAGCAAAACCATCTTGGTAGCCTCGAGGCCGATCTCAGCACAGTATAATCACAAGGGACATAACTCGGACTCAAAGGACCTTTGAAAAGTAGTGCATTCGGAGAAGTTCTTTGGAGGAGGCAGGAGCAGAAGGGAAAGGATGATGTCAGAGTGAATCACAATACTCAGACCCTTTCCAAGAGGCTGATTCGCTACCTTAAACTCATCAGTAACACGAGTCCCTCCAAATGCATGCATTCTGTTTGCCATTCCTTAAGTGCAACGCTGCATATCCAGACGGTGAACAAAGATATCTGGCCCAATAAGATGGAGGCAAGTTCAAAGAGAGATGCTGGCCTCAGCGTATTTGGCAGTTGCCTATCGTACAAGACTAGAATCTCCAGCATCGTGTTTTCTGCCATGCATGAACTGAGCCATCCAAAAAGAAGCACATTTTATGGGTACCACACTCTAATTCTATAATAAGATATATCGTTTTTGAGAAAGAAAAAATTTCATCGTGTGTGTGGGGGGAAGGCTTTTTCCCTGATTCTGTCTTTTCTTTCCATTAGAGCAATGATTCGATTATACATTTAAAAATGCCTTGTACAATAACATAAAATGTTACTTCCAAAAGCAGGGAGGGATAACTAAAGGTTTCTCTCTTCCACGAGGCAGAGCCAAACCTGGATTAGTTATTCTATGCTTATTCATGACTAGTTACTGAATTCCATCCAATTAATACACTTTTTTCCCATTAAAATTTAGATTTGTAGATAACAAAATAAAATGACAAATTATCACTGGCTTACTAAAATGCCTGATGATGCCATGCTTTAACTCTCTAGATTTCATTTAAAACTTGTTATTAATAATAATAATAATAATTTATTGTGTGTGTGCGCATGGGAACACTGCAGTGGATATGTATAGATCAGAGGATAACCTCAGATGTAGGTCCTCACTTTTCACCATGTTAGATACAGGATCTCATGTTAAGTGCTGTGCACCCTAGGCTGTCTGACACTCGAGCGGCCATGGAGTCTCCCATGTCTGCCTGCCATCCTTCCCGGGGAGAGCTTGGAATAAAGATGCATGCAACAGCACCCAGAACTGCATAGATTCTGGTACTGCAAACTCAGTCCCTAGAGCTGGGGATACAGATGCAAACAGATGCATGCAACTGCACCCAGCACTGCCTAGGTTCTGCTATTCTAAACTCAGCCCCTCACATTCGCACGAGTACTTAACCTACTGCCCCATCTTCACAGCTATAAACTGCTTTCTTCTTTTCGGAACTGGACATTGAGTCTAGGATATCATGCATATGAGATAAATCACGTTCTCCTAAAGAAAACAAAGAGAAAAGAAGAAAAAGAAAGAAAAGAAAAAGGGGCAACTTGCTGGGTACTTGTGCATTTCCTTTTCTTATTTAAAAGGCAGTGTTGGGATCCAAATGGATTCACATCTGTACTTCAGTTACACCATGTCTGCCGGAATATAAGCAGATTGAAGGGGCAAGGCTGGATGTGCAGTCAGTGTAAGAAATGAATGCAAGACCCATTCAAGAAGACCATCAAGTTGGAGCTCTCTGTAGTCTGGTCATACCTGAAAGGTCTCTTGTTACAGGGAAGATTCCTGATGTGGGACCATGAACAATGATGGAAGGAGCTGGAGTAGGAATGGAGAAGGATGAGAAAGGAGGAGGAGCAAAGGGAAGACTGAGTACTGAGACCAAAAGCCATGTGTATGGGCATGCCAGCCCTGGATATGCAAGGGGAGTGTGTGATGCAGTCAGGAGGAACACTTTAGGCTTTGTGAAGAATTGATTGGTATCATTTATCTTTTCCCTGGGTGATGCCAGAGTAGATGCCAAAAGCAGAAGAGCTCAGAATCTCTCCAAATCATGGATGGCACAGCAAAAACATCAATTATGCATGTATATACCCTACGTATTAGCTAAGTACATGGGTGTTCAGCAAATCCATTTTTTAGACCTCCTTGAAGCTGGGGGCGATCATGATCTCTTTCCATGAGAATATAAAGGGATATAGTGTGTGCAAGGTCAAGAAACTATCATGAAAAAGGGAAGCTGTGATCTTCTGCTGTTCTCTTTGGAATGTGGATGTAAAAGCTAGAATGGAACCGACATCTTGAACTTACGTTCAAGGCTTTCTGTTGATAATGATAAAATATCACATAGAAAAATCTATCTCTAAGTTATATGCATTTTTGAGAGGAAAATGCACTTTTCCTTAAATTGATATATTTATTTCTTGCTTTAAAGACATTTTATTTATAGAGCAGTTTTAGTTTCACTACAGAATGTCTCATACTCCCATCGCCCACACAAATCTAGCCTTCCTTATTGTCAGCATCCCTAAAGTAAATGGAGCAGTCTTTCCCACTGGCAAGCCTGCACAGATACACCATTAGTACTCAAACCCATAGTTTCACTGGACTTCATTCTTGGTTCAGTGTATTCTATGGCTTTGAATAAGCACACAATGATGAATATGTGCCCTTATAGTATCAGAATGTTTCCATTGTCCTACAGATCTTCCAAATTCTGCCTTTTCATCCCTTGCCATTCCTAATTCCTGGTAACGTCCAATATTTTACTTGTCTTCACTGTTTTGCCTTTATCAGGATACTACATAGTTGAAGTCACGCAGGACACAGCCTTTGCCTGTTGGCTTCTTTCATTGCATTATATGCCCAAAGGTTTATCCCACCTCCTTTATGATTGGTAGTTTTTATTCCATTATCTAGATGCGCAACATTTACCAGTTGACCTACCGCAGGACATCTTGTTTGTGTCTATGTTTTGGCAATTATGAAATAAAAGGCACTTTCAGCATGGTTTGGGGAATTACTGGCTAGCATGATGGCTGGATCATAATGTAAGAGTATGTTTAGTAAGAAGCTGCCAAACTATCTTCTGAATGGCTTCAGCATTTCACATTCCCACAAGCCATGAATAAGAGTTCCCGTTGCTCTATACTCTTGTCAGCATTTGCTGTTGTCAGTTTCCTGGATTTGGGCCATTCTTTGGCAAATATTTTTTTTCTCCAGCTTGTGGTTTGTCTTTTTATTCTCTTGACAGCCCATGTCTTTTGCAGAGTAAAAAAAACAATTAGTGAAGTCAGACTCATTCCTTATTCTGTCCTTGAGCATTCCTGTCTGTCTCTCCCATCCAGGGGAAGGGGCATTGCCTTCTTCAATCTAGCTTCTCTTGCTGTATTAAAGAGTGGTGTTGCTTTTCAGTTTGTTCAACTTCTTCCCTATTGGTAGGTTGGGGTGGAAACTTCTAGGTTCCTTGCATTGGCAGTTGAAGTTAGGAGTCCAGTGCTTTTCCTTTTCTTATTCAGGCATGTTATTTTCAGTATTCAATAGGAAGTGATACAAGTGGGGGAGAGAGACAGACAGACAGACAGAAAGAAAGGAAGGAAGATGGAGAGGTAGAAACAAGAGCCTGTTGTTTTCAGACTTGTGATCACAACGTTCCTTCCTATTTTACTCTTACTTTCTCTATTTTCAAAAGGTGCTTGTGTATTTTCAAAAGGTAGGTGTGTGTGTGTGTGTGTGTGTTGGCTAATCTGAATTGTCAACTTGATAGGTCTAAGGATCATCACAGAAGGAATTTTCTGAGCATGTCTGTGAGGGATTATCTAGAATATGTTAAATGAGGTGGGAAGATCCACCCTAAATGTGAGTAGGGCAATTCCATGGACTGGGGTCTCAGGCTGAGTAAAAGACAAAAAGCAAGCTAAGGGCAGGCATTCGTCACTCCCTGCTTGACTGTGGGTACAATGTGTCCAGCTGACACCTGCTAGGGCTGTCACAACTCCACTACCATGATGAACTAACTGCATCCCTTTGAAAGGTAAACTGAAATTTAAAGAAACCATCTCCCCTTAGGTTGCTTCTTGTCAGGCATTTTGTTGTAGCAATGAAGCAAGTGACCAATCCAGTGAGGGGAGAGAAATCCGATGAGAAACCATGGGCTGAGTGAGAGATGTTAGGACAAAACTGGTTTCCTGGTATTTGAGGGATAAGAAAGTTATTCTAGACTTAGTGTAACAACATGGAAGATGTGCTGTGGGTAAAAAAGAAAGACCAATGGATATTCACAGAAAGATGACTTTTTCCTAGAATGTTGAGGTTACTTCCTGCTTTGGCTGTACTTGAAGTGGTACATAAATTGTCTCTAAATCCTTACCCTCCTTTAAACCCACTTTACATGTTCCTATAATATCCTTGCTGTGACAAAGTCAGGTTATAGCCTCTAACAAGGGAAAAGAGAATGTTTAAGGTCAGGAGTTAGCTTGTAGCCAAGGATGAGTTCTACATTTTTCAGTGGCTCAACAAAAATAAAGAGAAGATAATTACTTTGTGACACATGAAAGCTGTGTGGGATTCATACTTGAGAGTCCATAAATAAAATTTTATTGGCACATTGCTATGCCCACTTGTTTACTCGCTATCTTTGGCTACTTTCACATTCTCTTGGCAAGGTTAAGAAGTTGGATCAAACGAACAACCCATCCCACAAAGGCCTAAACGGTTCACCATCTTTCACTTTATAGAAAAGATTTACTACTCCTACAGTAGGTAGAAGTGGTAGTCTTGGTAGGAAGTTCATTTCCTTTTACCTCCAGCTCCCTAAGTTTGCCTGGAATGGGCCCTTAACCTCTTTTTTCTTCAGTTTCCTTATCTCTGCACTCGATCATTCTTCGGGTAGACTTTTGTGAGAAAAAATAATCCAGACACTTTTGGTTATTTCCCAGCTTAGGTTATATGTCTGAATATAATAGTTTCTGTTAATTCATTGCCCTACAACAAAGTCTACCATTGTTGTAGTGGTTGTTGTCATCATTTTCTGTTGCTGTTGTTGTTGTGTGTGTGCGCGCGCACATGCGTGCATGTGCATGTGTGCATGCTTGTATGTTTATGCCCATGCACACATGTAGACGTCAGAGAACAAATTTCCTGAACCTGGTCTCTCCTTTTGCTATGGATTGTGGGGATGGAACCCAAGTCTTCAGGCTTGCAGGTTGAGCACTTTTACCCACTGTACCACAGTGCCAGTTTCTCCATAGAGCTGGGCTCATGAGGATAACCTTTCTCCACGCATGTACATGCACTTACATTTCAGGTTACAGTCTGTAGAATTACTACCAATTGTAAGATTAAACCGAATGACACTGTTGTGACTAAGATATTTACACTTCCTAGTGGTTTCTGAATCTTTACAAGAGCTCCTGACACACACATTGATTGTGAATCCTGGGGCATTGTTGCTCATCCCTGAAGTTAAGATTTCACTGGTCCTCAGTGTTATCTGTAGAGTCTGTCTTTTCTTCCCTTCCTTTCCTTATTAATACCTGGAGCCAGACACATATAAAACTGATGGCATTATTTGTTCATTTGTTGAATGTTTGTGAGCCTCCTACCCTGTGGCGGGAGACATTGCTGAGATTCTGGTGATAATTAATGACTGTGAGAGTCATGGTCCCTGTCTATACTGTCTATAAGAAGTCATGGTAAAACCTCTAATGAATGATCAGCTAGATCCTTGGTCACCTGGAATTGTTAGCTAATTATCTTTTGTTAGTTAAGAAACGGAGGAAAAACTCCAGAGCTAAAAGGGGATTTGAAAGGTATGGAACAATCTCCTTTTTTGAATTTGATATTATTTCTGTGACTTCACTTTATGGCTGTCATAGTTGAGCTATATTCATATTCATGAGTTGAGCTACCAAATTGTACTAGATAAGAATGTGTGTGTGTGTGTTGTGTGTTGTGTTTGTGTCTTGTAGGAAGTAGAATTGCTTGGCAAAAATTCTGTCTTTACATATGTTAACAAAACTCTTCTGAGTATATACCGCATCACTTCAATGGCTTTGTTTTCCTCCAATTCTTTGAACTCAGTTATTCTGCTCACTAAATAAAATGTTTTCTGTTTATAATACTATTTTCTTTTGCTCATTCCATGGTAACTGAGCTGGAAAAATGACACTCAACAACTATATTCCTCTCTGATTGCCTTTATCTCCTTCATAGAACTTGATACCACCCGGATTAATAACATGTTATTTATTTATTTTGTTATCATATGTTTGCTGTCACCCAAACCAACCTGGATGGTCACAGGGTGAGGAAGTTGGCTCTGTTTACCACTGGATTGCCAAGGCAGGTGTTGGCTTTCATAGCACTTGGTAAATGTTTGTTGAATGAATGAATGGTAATAGTGTTGCATCTATACTTTCAGATCTACATGAATACACGTTCTTCTCTCTCCTCCCTACCAGAATCCTTCATCCTCCCATTCATTCCATTGCTGCTTTCCTAGGCCCTCTCCCTTGGGATGACATGGAACGTCCCACAAGGAAGGGACCACTTGAAAACTATTCCCATGCTATGATGTCGAGACCCTGTTATATGACTGGTGGCCCTGACAACTCTTGGGTGTATTGTCTTTATCCTTGATCAGATCCCTTGCAATGGCTTTGGATATATGTAAATTTCTTAGTCATCCTCATGTCAGTGACTGTAGATTCCCCTACTCGGGGCAGCATTTGAAGTGCTGCTCTAGTCCAGGATGAAAAAAAAAGTGGTTTCTCTTTCAAAGAGCAGTCAGAATTCTATTTCGGAGTTCTATATGCTGCTCCTGACATACCCTCTATGTACAGAATGCTCCTGGCCTCTCACCACCTCTTGCTAACTCACCCCTGGGAGAGTGGGAGGGACTTCCAAGTTGTACACATCCCTTATCTCTTCTCTCAGGAAGTGGTTTCTGGGAAAATTCTTCTGCCTCAGTTTGCTTTCATGCTATATGGACCCTGCTACTGTTGGGGCAGGGTGTTGTCTAGAGCGGCCAGCTACTCGGTAAGTATTTCTGATTAATGGTGGGGATGTAATTATGAGAAACTCATTATCTGAGATGTCTATTGATTCTTCACCAGTGGTATTATGGCTATTTTAAACTTCATCATCAGAGCACATTTGTTTCGTTTTGGTTGATTTAAATGTGGGTCATAAGAAAGGTTCACAAACAATTAAGATCCAAATAAATTAAAAAGAGAGGGATAATATAGTTGTAGTCTTCTCTTCACTCAGTAATTATGGGATTGAGAAGTTAGGTTCTCACAAATTCTCTTCCTGTCTCTAGCAAAATGATGGCAGCCCTATTTTTGTTTCATTTTTCTGTGTATATAAGATAGGGCATCATGGGAAGTGGAGTACCCAGAGATCAAAGACCTCTCTTGTTTTTTTTTTTAATTAAAAAACTTAGACAGTGGATAAACATTAGGATGTTAGGAAAGTAGCCTTGCTCACTTTCAAGGGTGTGTTGAGAATGCCCCGTCCCTCTTTGAACTCATGACAAGGATTTCCTGGAACCTCTGCCCTATGGCTAATCATCTTTGTCCAGTTCTCCTCTCATATGTCTCCCTGTCTTCAGAAAATAGGCTGTCTGGGGGTGAATCCATTGCCATTACTTTAATGGCTTTGCATTTTAATTGGATTCTAAGAATGAACTAACTACTAGCGGGTGTTGGGTATGATTCATAATCTCTAGTAACATTCGGATGCTTTTAATCTCTAAGAGCAAGCACAGCAATGACGATTCTAGGCAATGATTCAAGTCTTCTATCCAGAGGCTAGGGTGTTTGGTCAAGATGAAGATCTAAGAGGGCTCTTTTCTATCAATTACTTTGCAATTTGTTTTCTAGAAGCCCCAGCCACCATCTCTACTGCTTTGGAAGCTCTGGGCATGC
>JABTXL010000003.1:5497626-5509075 GCA_025134845.1 Neodon shergylaensis | reverse complement strand
CCTGTTTCATAAGGGGTGGAAGAGATGCTAGAAGCAGTCAGATTAAGAATGGAAGATAAAATTCATTGAGATTGAAAGTTTTTTTGCATACTACAATCCACAGAATTCGTTTGTTATTTGGTCATTAAGGCCATGAGCAAACCATTGCTCACAGGAATAAACAAGGGGGAGTAGGAGGCAATGATTCAGTGGGAAGGACAAATCTGCCTTGAGAAACGGTCAGTAAATGAAGACTTAAGTAATTAGGAGACTGAGAGATGCTAAGATGTATGAGAGAGGACATTTCCGTAAATTCTTATCTGAGCCTGCATAACTTGAAGACAGGTCCTGATCATCCCTAGAGACAGGAACTGGAGGTTTCATCAGAGCAGTGCATTTTCTCATCACTGGCAGGCCTAGGTGCTGTGCAACCAACACACGTTATGTGTGCTATTGCGTGCCATGTTCACCACCTTCCATGTAGAAGGCAGTATACCCCCTCCATAAGGAAGAAGAGATGCAGACAAAGCTGGGGAGAAGCTACCTGTAAAGGTTATTAATTGGGGTGCAAGACTGGACTTTAGAAGATCAGCCTTTCCTGAACCCAGAAGCTTCACACCTTGCCTTGCTGCCCCAGACTGGACGCTCTCCACTTCCTGCGGTTTTTTTCATTCATCTCTGATCTTTTCCATCCACCGCGGCGAAGCTCTTGCCCTCTAGAAGGTCACAATCTGGTGTTTGACAGGAAGCCAGAAGCTGAGGCTGGGACTGCAGTGTGCTCAGGGAGTGCTGTTTCTGGCTGCTCTTTAGCCATGGTCCACAAAGCATCTACCCAGGGTGGTTTTATTTTTCCTAAGAGGAAGAGAGAGACGCTAGGAAGGTGCCAGGTTGCTTTTATCCTAAGCCCCGGGAGAAATCTATTCTCCGAGAAAGAAGCAAATCTAAGCACAAATGAGGGAAGATAATTAGGCTCAGATCAGGAGAGCGCTGAAGGCTCACAACTTGCTCATTTCCGAAGACTTCATCTCAGACCAACGTTGGTAAGTGCTGCTCCCTCTGTGGAAAGACCATTCATGCTTGCCTGTGGAAAAAATCTAGAAGGGGAAACTGTATTGTTTGCTGGTTATGTCTTGATCCAGGAACGATCAAAGTATAAACATCAGACATACAAAATAGGGTGTAATTGTTCCTCTGTGCCTGTGCTTTCCACCTTTGCAGATTCAACAAAACTGGATTGAAAATATTAGAGGGGAAACCATAATACAGCAGCATAGATAATACAAATGAAAATGTGACCTAAGAATTGTTTGTGTAGTACTTACATTGTGCTAGATACCAGAAGTAATCTAGACATGATTTGAAGTTGATAGGTTACACGTAAATAGTAGGCAATTTGCCATAACAGACTCGGAATCATGTATTTTGGTATCCGAGAAAGGGTCTAGGGAATGAATGCATTTGAATTATGAAAGGGGTCAGTTCCTTTACATAGTCTAATTGAGAGCATATCGAGCTTGGTTTGGGCTATGGAAATCAGAGAGAATTAAGCTTTATACCAAAACACTGACGAAAAAAGAAACAGGTAAACCCAGGTTTACCCACGACGTTGAAAGCTTTTGGTAAGAGAACGCTGCATAAACCTAAAGTATTGCGAAGACTGAAATCTATGCCTCACCTCTCGCTGAGACTAATGAGGTTTCTAAATCTGCCTGGGCATCCTCTCTGTGCCAAGAACAGTGACATTCTAACCTCTCCTCATTTGCCCACCAAATCTGGGGCAGCCAGCAACACTATCCTCACTTGGGATGGTGGATCAGCGAGTTCCTGCCAAAGGGCACACTTGGGTCATTGCCCCAGAGCCGTGTCAGATAGCTGTCTAAATTTTTAAATACACTCTTAAGCCTCAGGCCACTGACCAGAACTGGTTCAATGGCAGGGCAAGAGGAATGATCCATGTTGTTCGGGTTGCTGAGGCAGGAGGATCAGATGAACCAGGGGCCCACCCAGCACTAGAGACATACAATCTCAGCTACTCTTTACTGTGGCTCACCTCACAGCCGCTAACACTCACCTTTCAGGTTTCGGGACCGAAAATAGCACAGACATTTCAGAGTCAACAATGCTCTCTCGAGGCTCACCTCCAAGGCAAACCCTGAACCAGATATATGCTGACGACTGGCCTACAGGCTAATTCTGCATCCTGACAGGCTATCCCATCTGTTTCTCACTTGGATTCTTTAACTCTTCAGGCCTAGACTACACTGCTAATCTTGCCTCTGGAATGAAGCCTATTTGCTTCTACCATCTGATCCGGGTTTGGCTTTCACGTGGCCAATGACACCATCACCTATTTTTACTTGTGTTGAACTGTTACCTCCAGCATATTGCCTACTGCTTGAATCACCCCTCCTAGGAGTGTTGGGAGACATAACCACTGCCGAGTGTTAACACAAACTCTAAAGCCATAGTAATTAAAGTAGTGTAGGACCCAGTGCGCAAACATACAGATAATCCTAGCAGCAGGCGAGGGAATCTAGAAAACAGAGGCTAGTCTTCTCTTGGCGTTACATAAGCCTGTTTTCAAGACCTCTGTTGATGTCTTAATGTGAAGATGCTCAAGTCCCCCAAAGGCGAGGATGTTGTATTTGCAAAGAATATACTCACATTCTCCTTCATGCTTTGAAATATCCTTTGATTACTAATGTCTAAAGCAAATACATAAAGACAATGACAAGAAGAAAAGTGTGTTCAGAAGTAATTACTTCCTTGACTGAGTGATAATTCAGTTAAGGATTGTTTAGTTTCCTTGAGTTTGTAGGCTTTACACAAGGGAAACTCCCAGGAATCTACAAGGATGACCCCAGCTAGAACTGCTAACAATAGTGGATATGCAGCCTGACCTGGCCCTCTCCTGTGATCAGATTGGTGCCTAGCCCAATTGTCATCAGAGAGCCTTCTCCAGTAACTAATGGAAACAGATGCAGAGACCCCACAGACAAACCTTAAGGTGAGCTGAGAAATGTTGCTAAAGAGAGGCAGGAAGGATTGTAGGAGCCAGAGGAGTCACGGACATCATAAGAAAACTCATAGAAACAATTAACCTGGCTCATAGGAACTCAGCGTCTGAACCAACAACCAGGGAACTTGTGAATGTAAAAACTTGACTGTAGAAATACACAATTTTGTAAGGTTTTCATTATATGAATACTTACTGATCTAGTCTATGCACTAGGCATGATAGGTCTTGGAAAACACTGGTGAATAAGTCATTTATAGGCTTTGCCCTAATGGGGCTGCCAGTACCTGATGGGAAAGGAAGACTTAAGGAAGTAGTTTTGCCTGTAATGAGAACTCACGAAGAAAGGAACGCTGGGCTCATTGCTCATTGTGTTTCAAATTCTCGTCCCTTTCCCAAGACATTTATATTGCTTGTTACATCCCTTCCTTTATTGCTTTACTGAACTGTCATTTCTATAGAGAACCCTAACTGTCAGTACTGATCTGGGTTTTAGCTCAATGTTAAATGACTGTCTAACATGTTCAAGTTCAGAAGTTTGATCCAATCAGAGAGAAGAGTGGAGGTAGAGGGGGAGTCTTAAATGTCAATCACTGTCGCTCTGCAGTGACTCTTATTTTTCTTTGTTAGATTTATCACTACCTAATCATATTTTATTTATTGGGTATCTTTATTGATTTGTTTATTACTTGTTCCTGTCACTAGCTTCCTGAAAGAAGAAACCTTGTTCACATCTGGATGCCAAGCTCTTGTTCTACCTAGGAACACCTAATGCATGAATTACATGCTCTATATTTAGTGAAAAAGAAAGCAAATTATGGCTTAAGACAAATGCTTCTCCCAGGGTAATAACTATGGAACCACCACCCTGATGCTTGAAAAAATAACATGTCCCAAGAGAAGCCTTTGGGGACTCCCAACCTTAAAACCCATCCATTCCAGTTTCCAATGACTGACCCATTTTCCCCAATCCAAGTCTTGCCAATGACTGTAGCTCATCTCTACCACCATTTTCTGTCAAAATGCCCCTCCTCTGATGGCCACTGTCATAGGTTAACTTTAACTGCATTTATACTTTATACAAGTTAACTTGTATGGTTATTTTTCTCATAAAATATTTTTATGAGTTTTAGTCACATTTGACAAGTAGAAGAAACTTATTCATCCCATTATTTTCTAGCAATTCCTTTTTATCCATTCTACGTTGATGAGCATTTATACTAGTTTTAGTTTTTAGCTATTATGAGTAAAGTTGTCATGTGTTTTCTGAAACACGTTTATTGGTGTGTCTTAACCCTATATATCCTTTGGATGCATCTTTTATGGTGAATAGAACTTCTGGGTCATGAAGCATGACTGCGACCACATTAATAGACACTGTCTGAGTTTTCCAAATCATAGATCACTAATTTATAGTTCATCAGAATTTCATTTTCTTTACAACTGACCAATATTTGGTTAATCCTCTTAATTTTACCCATTTTCTGAGTGTGTTAAGTGGTGTATTATTGTGGATTCAATTTGCATTTTCCTGCTGACTGTTGCATGCATTTCAAAGTGCCTTTTAAACATTTTTATATGATTGTTTTTTGTTAAATTGTACATCTCCTCATTATTCATCTATCCTCTATGTAATTTGAATATTAATCTGCTTTGGTTAAATACACATAATATTCAAATTCATAGCACATAATCATATGTTCTGAGTATTCAGTATATTTAATTTTTCCCTTTATGAGTTGTGTTTCTATTATTTTTCTCCTTAAATTTGTTTTTATTATAATCTCCTATAGTACCTAAAATGTTTAGCTTTAACTTATACTTGGTTACATGTTGCTCTTAAGAAACTCTATACTAAAATGAATTCTGAAGATAGTGTTCTTTATCATGTACATCTGTGTAAAATTGAGTTTTCTCTATATGTCAAAGCAAGGATAAAGATTTATTTTGATTTTGCTTATGCATAGCACTCGATCCAGCATCACTTATTATTAATGAAATCCGTCCTGTCTTTGATCTAAAGTGTCATTTCTGCTTTATATCAAATGTTTGCATATGTGAGTCTTTCTGCTGCATTTATGCATTTGTATTTCCTTGTACAAATCAGGATCTTAATTTTAATGCCTGTTAATAATTTTATATTTTTTGGTATCCTGAATATTCTTAAAGTTTTACTTTCTATATACATTTTAAAATACAGATTTCCCATTTCCACACTCACACAAAGAAATATGTGGGAGTTTAGATCACCTTGGAAAGATCAAATTTGTATTAATCCTTCTAATCCATGAATATGCTGTATTTCTCTACTTATTTTGTTCTTGTTTAAAATGTTCCCATATTACTACATAAAACATACATAAAACAATATAGAATAGGTATGGGGAGAGCAAGTATCATCTCTATCTCCTTATCTCTCTTAAAAACTGTAGCAGAAAACATTGTTTCAGAGACAACCTTTTGGGATATTTAAACTAAAATGTATATTGCAAAATTCAAGGTAACAATAAATGAGAATGATAGTTGGTTTATATGTTTGAATATCTGGTCTCCCTTTGGTAGAACTGTTTGGAAAGGATAAGGTACTGTTGCCTTGTTGGAGGAGGTGTGTCAATGGAGACAGGCTTTAAGGTTTCAAAAGATTTGCACCATTCCCTCTCCGCCTCTTACTTGCGGTTTTGAGGTAAGAGATCTCAGCGGTTCTTGCTGTCGTGTTCCACCATCATGGACTCTAACATTCTGTAACCATAAACCCAATTAAATGCTTTCTCCTATAAGTTGCCTTGGTCATGGTGTCAGGACAGCAATAGAAAAAGAACTAAGATTAAGGATTTCTCTCATCTGGAGTGATCATTTCAATTTGCTTTCTCCTAGTCACACAAGGCTGAAGGCTCTGCCGGAAAAATGAAGCTGTGTGTTATAGAATGGAATTTCCATACTAAATAATCTACTGATCTGTCTGATTTTTTCAAGCAGAGATGGAGAGAAATGGACTGAGACAAAGGAGGCAATACATTGTGACATGTTATACTCTGATAGTATAGGGTCTGGTCATTGGTTTCATGAACTCAAGAACATGTTTTTTATTTTTGTCTAGTTCTTGGCCATGGTTAACAGTAATGTGACTCAAAAATAACAGTATATAAACTAGATGACAACCTGTAACTTCCAGTGGGAAAAGGACTTGCTAGGACAGTGCTCGCTAGCTGAGTTCTGCTGTTGGGTGCTTTCCTTCTCTCCACAAACCTAAATGAATTTAGGAGGCCAAACTGAAGTTATCAAAAGTTTTCAACTTGAGACCTGAATAGGTTTTAAGAATTTTTCATCATAATTAATACATATTAGCTCATTAGGGCATGTCTATCTAGAAAGCTTGAATTCGTGTAGACAAAAGGCCAGGAAGCTATGGCTTTCCACAGTGGTTTGTTGGCCTCTCATTCAAATGAATGTTTTCAAAACGTCACTTAGGACCAGTAGGTTTTTTTTTTTAAATCAACTTAAAGAATGATAACATTTTATTTCTTTTCTTTTATCTAGCAATCTATGTGAACCTTTATTTTAATTCTTTGAACTGGAGGCTACGAACCTGGAAAATCTAGTGAAGACCAAAGGTAGCAGAAGTATACCACATATTATTTTTTATTAATAAAGTTAGATCATAATTCACATATAAAAGCTAAGCTTTAACAAAGTATGTGAAATAAAGAAAGGATGTAAGACATCTCAACTTGTGTTCATGGCTATTGTGAAACTGAGAACAAGGCCAGGTTCAGTTACTAGCCAGTGACTACAAGACATGTATCAATGAGAGTCCTGATCTGATGGACATGCCCACACTCAACCCTCAGAGCACCTGTAGACACTAGGACCATGCGGCTAAAGTGAGTTTTGTGGAGTATGTCTTTTTGCCTGAAGCACAATTAATAAAAGCTCAGGGTCAGAAATTGGGGTTCAACCTAAGATTTGAAAAGCAAAACAGCCAGCCACTGGCTCTTACCTCGACCTCAGTCTGAAATGGTGATCCTGCCTCCAGGAATCTCAGAATGAGACTGTGTCTGGGAGCTATCTCTTCCCGTTTTACAATCCTCTCTAGGGCTGGGATTAAAGGCATGCACCACTGGGATTAAAGGCGTGCACCACCCGATTTCTATAGCAATGAGTGTGGCTACTGGGGTTAAAGGTGTGTGTTGCCATAATCTGGTCTGTAAGGCTGAACAATGGGACTGTTTTGTTCTCAGATCCTAAGGCAGTCTTTACTTATTAAAGTACAATTTAAATGCCCCTACAATTGCTCGCCTATTTTTAGATAAGGATAAAGTTTTTAATGGATAAAGCCTGCATATTCTGAAATATCAGAAATGTTCCACGATGCTGTATATTATAGAATTACCACTCACTGAGTCTTTAAATAATTCCTCAAATATTGAGAGCCTCCTGGGCGTGTACAGGGAACGGGGCAGTAAAATGAACAGAGTGGCCTGGTTTCATTGGATGAACACCAAGTGGTACCGTGCATTAAAAGACGTTACGCAGAAGACAGGTGTGGTGGTGCCTCCCATGTGACAAAGCTTGGCTGGTGATGGTGAAAGATTATCCTGAAGGTCAGGTGATACAAGGAACTTGGAAAACACTGACCTAGAAAAAGTGCTTTTATTTGGAGATGGTCCTAAGAAGCACTGAAGAGCTGTAACCCTCAGATTTTAAATTTTGCCACCATTATCATTTGTAATAAATAATAATAAAATAAGAAGAATATAATAACCATACCATCATTTTTAGATTTTTTTTTTACACATAACCTCACAAAAATCCTCATACGTTGCTTGAGTAAAGGAAGTAGTGACCCCTGGTTTAGAGCTGAATATGTTCCTCCCAGACTTTAACTGTCTTGGCATTTCTTAAACCCACGTCTTTCTACATGCCTGGTAGCTTTCCTATGTTGTTTTATCCCCGTGGAGTCTCAGAATTCCTTTCTCAAGCAGGTTTGGGGTTTCTAGGATTATCCTCTGAGTATTCAGCTCCATATGACTGGCTCTGGATCATGTGACCGGGAAAACCTCCCCGCCATAAACACACCTATAACTCTCTTTTGGAGTCTGGCATTAGGCAATCATTCTGCAGTCCTCATCTAGGAGGCTACCAAAGACTCTTCACTCGATGGCAAGGCTGGAAAACAGGGCCACAGGGGTGGTCTCCTGCTGTCTCACCCCTTCCTCTTCTAGCATTCTGGGGAGGGGACATGAATTATAAAATTATCAGACCAAGGTTTCTTGAGGTCTTGGTGTGTTATGTAACTCCTTTCAGAGGATCCCCTGAGGGTTTGGAAAACTCCCTCTGTCCCTGAAAAACTAAAGGCGTCTGGAGAGAGGCAGCAGTAGTTGGCTTCAGGCCCAGCCAGTTGAGCGTTCAGCTCCTTAGAGGCCTTTACCCACGTGTGCTCCTGGCAGGTCCCAAAGCCCAGCGACGCAGCTGCTATGGTTTGACTGTAAAATATACCCTCACCACTCCCGCTCATGTTTCTGCATTTGAACATTTGGTTCCTAGATGGGGCGCTATCTCAGAGGTTGTGGAAACCTTGAGGAAGGAGTTGTGGCTGGCAGAGATGTGTCTCTTGGGTTGGGTCTTTGAGAGCTGTTATTCCACCCTACTTCTGGGCCTAAGCTCTCTGCTTCCTGATTGCCGTTATAATATAAACAGCTGCAAGGTCCCACTGCCACACTAATTGCTGTGCTGTCCCCTCTATGATAAACCACACCCTCCAAACTGTGAGCCAAAATAAGCCCTTAGGTTGCTTCCATACGGTGGGATGTCACAATAGCTGAGCTGGCCTTGCACACAGTCAGTCACAATCCCAATGCCATGATTTTAGCCATCGTGACATGACACTGTTTCTGACATGAGTGGAAAAAACTTACAGGACTTGATCCCTTGGGGTTTCCCAGAACAGCTGACCCAGACAGGAGACTGAGGCCTGGGCAAGTTCCTACCCAGGAATCAGGCAGTAGCTGGCTGGACCGTCTTTCATGATGCCAGTGTCCAGATACCAGGACAGTTGAAAATGTAAGAAAAGAGTGACTGTTTGCCCAAGGAAGTCAGAGAGATGAGCCACAAGAAAGAAAACATGAAGAAAGAGCCCTCTCTAGCTTTTTGGAAAAGCCATGGGAGTTAAACTTTTCTTCTGTCACCCTGTCAAAGACGTAAGTTTGAACTATGACATGATCTGAGTTCGCTCTGTCTGCTGTAATGAAATACCTTAGACTGGCTAACATAAACCACATACATTTGTTTTTCATTCTAGTTGCTTGAAAGTCTGAGGCCAAGGTGCTTGCAGATAGGTGCTTGGGTGTGCCAAGGTCCCATCGTTTGGCTCATAAGTAGCTTCACATGGTGAAAGCGGCAAACACCCTGGAGCCAATCACATTCATGAGGGACTGTGACCCCTCCTAGAGGGCCTGTCTCCTAATGCTATGACCTGGAAATTAGGTCTCTATGCAAGAATTCAGGAGAAAGGGAAGGGCATAGAGAGCGAAATCATAGTAAAGTTGGCGGCGTGAAGCCATCATTCCTGTCTTCCCGTATTTATGGGATTTCAACAGCAAGCAAAATAAAAACTAGCCCTAAAGATGCTAACTCAGTTTCTCATGACAGGACCCGCCCAACAGTGAAGCATCTGGAAGAGGCCAGGGAGCACAGGGAGATCCCATAAACCCTGAATTCTCTAGCAGGTTCCAGTGCCTTACCTGGTCAGGGTTGATACCTGCTGAGAAACAGAGACTGACAATCATCCCCAGTACCCATCACCAGGGCAAACACAGTTCAAAAGCTCTTCAGGCATGGCTGAAGACTAATATTAATGACAATTGGATACAGAGATGCAGAGGATCTCTTATTTGCTACGTTTTCATAGTCACTGTAAACCAGGGGGCATAATCTAAGGTGAGACAATTTAGGAAGTCACTTCTACTTGGAAGTCAGGAGCCAAGCTAAGTCTGGGTTGGTGGCTTCCTGGAGAGGATAGGTATCTAGGCCAGGGGAATTTCCAAACAACATGCTACCACCTGCCTCCTACAGACTGACAGGTGGTCCCTAAGGGAACAGATGAAGAGAGCAAGGAAGAAAGAACTGGGCAACCACTGTCCACTGTCATGGCCAAGGAGTGGGGGCAGGAGACTTGAAAATCAGCCAACATTTTTCTCAAGGACTGTGAACCAGCAGCTTTGACAGCCTGCTTCATAATGTTAGATAAGGCTTTTGAAGTAGCTAAGCATCTTGTGTATCAAATTGGATAAGTTTCTCACTGGGAAGAATTTCAGAACCTTACGGGGATATTTAAGTCATAGCTAATTTTCAGCTCTAATGGTCCAAAATAAGACCAAGAGAAATGAAGGTGAGGGTAGGGACTGGGAGAGGCAGCAGTTTTGAGACAGGCAGGAGAGAGATGGGCATAACCTTGAGGGGTGTAAGGATGTAGTGCCAGTCAATCAATATAATCACCTATGATTGATTGTCCAAAGACTAAGCATCTTATCATGGTGGAGTGACACTTCAATGCTAGGGTCAATATTTTCAAACAATTTTCTGACTCTAGATCTCGTAGAGAAAATATGATATCTAGACATCTATCTACACACCCATCTATCTTCAACCTATTTACCTATCTACAGTTTCCCCCATCATCTATCCATTCATCTACCTACCTACCCACCTACTCAATTATGTATTCACTCCATCCACCTACTTAACCACTCATCCATCCATCCATCCACCCATCTATCCATTTACCTGCCTGCCCACCTATCATCCATCCATCCATTTAATTAAGTGTGTGCTAGAAGCAGGCACTAGAGACACAGAAAGAAATAAGACATGCTCCATTGTATACGGATTCTCAGAGTATTACCCAAGAGAAATGCTGCTACATGAATAATTACAGTGAAACTAAATTAGCGATATGATCTAGTTAGTAACCAAATACATCAGAGGAACTGGGTGTGGGTGTTCTCCTCAAGGTGTGGCAGATGTTTCTTGCCTTCATGGAGGCCCAAACCCGTACAAAGCAATCCTCTTGTTTGGGGGCTGGAACAAATCCAGCGTCTTGGTTCTGCTAAAGGACCGTGCACACTTTTTTCTTTCTTACTGATTGGTTGACTGTGTCTTTCTCATGGTTTGCTGATCTGGGGCTGCTGGTCCAGTTCAGCTAGCACTAAGTTTTGAGCGTGATAACTAAGGGACCTTGGGAAAACTCTTACGAGCTGTTGTGTTTACTATGCTATTTGTTAATTCAGTTTAACAGCAGCAAATTTTTAGTGATGTGGGACTGGAAATTCATGCAGGCACTACACGTATACCACACCTATAATTAATTCAAGGTGTGTGTGTGTGTGTGTTGTGTCAAAGAGAGGTGGGAGAGAGAGAGAGAGAGAGAGAGAGAGAGAGAGAGAGAGAGAGAGAGAG
>JABTXL010000003.1:5431501-5488930 GCA_025134845.1 Neodon shergylaensis | reverse complement strand
GATAGATAGATAGATAGATAGATAGATAGATAGATAGATAGATAGATGTGTGTGTGTGTGTGTACCATTTGTAACAGTTTACACAAATTAATTTAAATTTCAGACTAAGGATATAATATTCTGTGTAACTTTGTGATTGCTTTTTTAATTTTAAAATGTATTATTTCTATAATTGTATTACTTCTACTGGTATATTTGCTGTGTTTACGCCATGGTGCCCACAGCTCTGGGGTTACTATGGTCATGAGCCACTGTGCCTGGCTTTTTAACATGGGCTCTGGGGATAGGAACTTAGCTTCTTATGCTTGCGTGGCAGGCAATTCACTGACAGAATCATCTCCCCAGCCCTTTATTTTTATTTTAAAAGAACTGGTTCAGAATTTACACTGAGATTTTACATGTTGGTACATATAGTTTTATCCTGGTTATTTTTCTGTCAACTTAACACACTACAAAGTCACCAAGAGAATGGGGAAGCTGAGTTGAAGAATTGCCTTCCTCAGATTAGTCTGTGAGTAGGTCTTTTGGGGCATTTTTAAAATTATAACTGTTGTACGGGGGCTCTGCCCACTGTGGGTAGTCCATTCCTAGGTAGCTGGGCCTGGCCTGTATCGGAAAGATAGCCGAGCAATCCAGACAGCAAAGCAGGACACAGGATTCCTCCATAGTCACTGATTAGATTCCTGACCCCAAGGTCGTCCCTGGGCTCCTATCCTCGTTTCCCTGTTGATGGACTCAAACTTCTAAGTCAAAGGAACCTTTGCCTCCCCAGGTAGCTTTTGGTCATAGGGTTTACCACAGCAACGCACAGCAAACTAGGTCAGAACCCTAGCTCACCTATTTCAGCTGCTGTTCACTTTTGAACAGATGGCCATTTCATCTTTCAAATAAAATTCTGTCTTCTGTTGATACGTTTATCTTTTCATTGCTGCCGTGGAATTCTCCTACCAGGCTCCTTGTGCTTACAGGCAAAAGCATTTCTATGGAAATGAAGCATTGCTGAGTAGCAGAGGATGCAGGCTTCCAGATTGTTGCACATCGATTGGCTTAGTGCCTTTCAGAGTTGTCCTAGCTGACTGTGATGGTGCATGCTTTCAGGCCTTGCAACTCAGGATGCTGAGGCAGGTAAATCATGGGTTCAAGGCCAGCCTGGGCTACATAGTGAGAAACCTGTCTTGAAACAAACAAGAAGCCAGAATGAGTAAGTAGATGAAATAGAGTTATGCCAATCTCCAATTCTCTTCCCATGAGCCTTTCCTTCAGCTCAAATCTTCTTTTGCATGCCAAGGTTTCCTGATACAAGTCCACCCACCCATGGCCCTGTTCTCCTGGATGTTTCCTGGGTTCTGGGGTCTTTCCTAACTCTTGTGCTCAGGATTGGATGGAAGGATTCAGATACAAAGCACATCACACAGAGTTTGTTGAGATTTTCCCTCCCTCGGTTCCACAGTGAATATCCTCTGATTTCCTCCTAAGGATACATTATCTCATTTTAAGCAACCGCCTCCTTGGTTGCTCATCTTTCCCATCCTTAAGTTTTCTGGTGAAGCATGAGTAGCTGGCGACTCACAAAAATAGTTCAGTGAATCTACTACCTTCACTCTCAACTTACATTTGCTTGTTTTTGTCCTGTGTTTTGTTGAGACAGGATCTGACTCTGGAGTACAGATTGACTTGGATCTCATTATGTGGTCATGACTAGCCTCAAACTTGTGGCAGTCGTCTGCCTCAGCCTCCTATGTACTGGGATTTTAAGCAAAAGTTGCAAAGCCTAAATTTTGGAGGGAATTGAGAAATTTCTGAAAATGAAATAAAAGCTACACACACAACACACACACACACATTGTGAGATACTATTTTTGTACACTATGGAGATACATCTCTGTCAAGGCACCTTTTCATTGGTTTGATAAAAAGCTGAACAGTCAACAGCTGGGCAGGAGAGGATAGGCAGGACTTCCAGACAAAGATAGTGATTATAAGGTGTGCAGAACTCCCCAGGGAGACACAGAGAAAGTCAGACATACAGTACGGAGGAGTAGTAACAAGCCATATGGCAGAATGTAGGTTATTTTAACTGGGTTAATTTAAGTTTTAAGAGTCAGTTGGGAACAAGCCCAAGTTAAGGCCAAGATTTCATACTTAATGAGAAATCTCTGGGTCATTATTTGAGAGCTGGCAGTCCAAAGAAAGTCTGACCACACACACACACACACACATTTTACATGCAATTCTGAAAGGTTCATTGACACCTGAAGTCAGTCTTTGGCTCTGTGACCTTTTCTGAACAGACCTTCAGGAGGAAGTGCGGCAGAAGAACTTTTGGCATGGAAATATCATCTAAACTTTGTATGTTGAACATAGACTCCAGTGCTCCAGGGATTTGTAGATTTTTTTAGAGCAACAATGTCTTTAGAGTTATCAATATTTTGTCATCATAGGTAATATATTTTAATAAAGCTTTCCAGTGAGATTCCATGGTATTCCTTTCTACAGGGTAAACAGAAAGTGCTAGCAATGTACAGAGCCAAGTTCATCTTGGCCTGTTCTGTCCTGGATGGGTTATATAACCTCTGCAGGAGGTCATTTTCCTCATATCTCAAGTGAGCTCTTATTTCTTATTTCAAAAGATTCTTTTGAGATTTAATTGTTTTCTTAGTTTTTAGAGAGTGGTAAAGATTTAACCAGTGTTGGTTTTCTCTGCCCATTGAAACTCATCCAGTAGATCTATGCAAAGAAACAAAAGTTGGGGTTCCATTCTACTGTAAGCTTTAGTGAGACTATTTACAGATTATATCCCGTGAAGTGCCCCCCCATCTACCCATAATAATTTCCTCAAAACCAATCAAGGGGACCTGTTTTAATATTATGCATTTCCAACATTAATATCTATGGTCAGAGGATTGTCTAGCTTGTCAGTCATTCTCTGTAACAACTGTTCCCTTCCTTACTCCACCGTGGATGAAGCTGCCTTTGATGGTCTCCATCCATGCCTGGATCTATCTTGATGGGTCACAAAATGGATTCTTGGATTTGGGAAAAGCCCCTGACTCCTCAAATGCCTTCGCATGACATGCATTGTCTCAGACACTATGAGTTATTTATGGACCAGTATTAATGTTGCATCCATACTGAACCTCTTTATCTGCACAAGGCCTCAAACAGATTTGATAGAATTTTCCTCCCAAACCATAGATTATTTGTTCTGTTTCTTCAGTAAAATCCATATCCTAAAAGCAACACCTCTGATACCTTCTACTTGCAAACATGAAGAAAAGGATTTTGAAGAAGTATGATTGCTAAACCCATTCTATTCTTGTCCCTGTCAACTCTCAAAGTCCTGCCAAGAACAGTTTCTCTTAAAAAGAGAATCACATCCCCATCAGCAATAATCCCTCCTGCCACTAAAGAATCAAAAATGCCATCGGGAAGGGAAGGGTTGCTCTGAACTTGGTCACCCCAGGCCTTTCACTTTCCAGGTGATTGGCTTTGGTCAGTCAGGGGATACTGATGACTAAGATGTGATTTGGTATGACAAAAGGTATCTGTGGTCACTGGGCAACAGGTGGGAGAGAAAGCAATGAAGTCTAAGCTCCATCTTTTAGGTCATAATATCATGGGATAATGTTTATTCATGATGAAAATGTAGATGACTCTTGAAAACTGTCATCTCCAAACAGAGAGCTTTGGGTCAGTTACTGAATCAACAAACACACAGAGGGCAAAACCCCACCTAGCGTTTTCTCTGACTTAAGTTCATTGAGTTCTTCTGTGTGCTAGCTAGCTTCCCAGAGAGATGAAGGTAGATTGGGAAGTAGATAGATGGGTATGGACATAGACAAATAGATCTATGGTAGAGATAGAGACAGAGATAGATAGGAGGAGACATGAGTTAAATCATTGTTTCATTGATTATTTTTTCAGAACTTGTGATAGATTTTATAAAACTATAGAGGAAATGTGAATCTTTTATCACGTTACCAACGAGCCGTTTTAATGGAAAGAGATATGATTTTCCATCTTACTGACTTTGGTTTGCCTGTGGAAAATCTGCCATTCACAGAGCGTGTGAGTGACAACAATAATAAAACCATCACTACTCATCTAGACTCTATATCCTTCTGGAGGCCAGTGCTCTCCTAAGTGCCATTGACTCATTCGCTTCCTTACTCCCAGGAGACAGAGGGCATAGTCCCTGCCCCAGAGGAGCTAAATGCTTAGTTCATGGAGAATGGAAAGTGGCATAGGAACTCAAATGTAATATTTGTCATAATCAAGATTCTAAATGATTTTGATGGACTAGATTTGGAACCAAAATTAAATACAGTTGTAAAAAAAAAATGAGAAGTCCTGATACTGAACATGAAAATAATGCAGTATAAGGTAAAAAGACTTGACTTGTCAGCAACATCTTCTACTTATTTTTATTTATTTATTCCTCTTTTTAAGTATGCAGTATACCCTCACATGTGTACCTGTCTGTGTATTAAGTGCCCTTGCGTGTCCACGTGGACTCCAGAGGTCAACATCAGATGGCTTTCTCTGTCACTGTTCCCCTTATTTTTGAGACAGTCTTTCCTTGGATCTCAGTCACTGGTCAGTGAGATAGTCTTACCAGTGACTCCGGGGCCTGCCTGTCTCCACACCCCTACCCTGTGGCCAGTGCTAGGGCTACAGACACATGCCACCATGCCCGGGTTTGTTTGTGGGTGTTGGATCTTAGGCAATAGTGCTTATACAGCAAACCCACTGCCTGCTGAGCTGGATCTTTTCTCCCTTGTAGAAAGTATCTCGAGTGACATATTCATTTGCTAGAACTACTGTGACAAAATGCCACAGACTATTCAGACAATGGTTGGCTCCTTCATAGTTGTGGGGGGGGACAGAGGCCTGAGGCTGAGACCCCAGTGGAGATGGTTGCTTTGCATGCAAGGAGTCTCTACCCTAGCTTCTCATGGACTGCAGGAAATATCTAGTGTTCCTTGATTAGTAATCCTATGTCATTCCCTAAATTTTTCCATTTTAGGAGAACACTACTCTGCATTAGAGACCATCCCCAATGACTTTATCCTACCTAAATGTATTTCCCATGTCTGTGTTTGCAAGCAAGTTCACATTCTGAGCTATGGGAAATTAGGACTTCAGCACAGGTGGAAGACCAACATGGGTCAACTTAATATGCATGAGGCCCTAGGTTCAATTTTTTCAGTCCCATAAGTAAAGAAAAAGTTCTTAGACTAGGATTGATTATATCCCTGTAATCTTAGCACTTGGGAAGTGCTCCTGGATCAGGAGTTGAAAGTCATTCTTGGCTACATGTCAAATTTGAACCCAGCCCTCACTACATGAGACTCTTGTCCCAGTTTCACTTCTGTTTCTGTAATAAATACCCTGGCAAGGGCTTGTTTTAGTTCATAATTCCATATTATAGTCCATCATGTGGGTAATCAAGGCAGGAGCTTGAAGCAACTTTAATGTATTCATAGAGAAGGACAGAAAATATGAACACATACATGCTTGCTTACTTGTGCCCAGCAGAATTTCTATACTCTTACACAGCCCAGAACACCTTTCCGAGGGAAAGGTGCCACCCACAGTAGACTGGGTCTTCCCATGTAAATTAAGTTAATTCAAATACCCCTTCCCCATCATGCCCACAAGTCAACCTAAAGTAGAAAGTTGCTCACTGAGATCCTCTTTCTTGATGATTCTAGGCTGGGTCAAGTTATCAGTTAAAACCTCATCACACCCAAACAAAACAGAACAAAACACTAACTGTAGAAACTGGGTCTAGATCCAGATCAGATCTGTCTCGGTGCTTTCTTGGGGAGTCTTTGAAATCCTGCTCCACTCCTTGGTCTTATCACCTTAAGTACTCTCATCTGGCTCAGAGTATAGCACATCTATTACTGAAGCAACTCATTTTTCAGAAGAGTTTTTTTTTTTTTACAAAGGCCAAGTATGAAGAGATAGGAGATGCAAATATCAAACCTGGGGAAATTGGTGCGGAAAAGAGGCAAGTTGTCTCTGACATGGGGAGAGGTGACTGGATGCTGACTGCTCTGTGGTCTGTGCGGGCAGTAGCTGGCTGGACTCTGTCTCTTCACAGTGCACACATGCAGAGGATGGTGGTGTTAATGGAAGGTAGGAGTGTTGTTCTCAGCCCATTGATCTCTGAAGGCAATCACTTTGGAAACTTGCACAGGCTGAAGTAGAAAGTCAGTGGTTTCAGCAAAAGGAGATCTCAAGTCCTTAAAAAATAATGGGGGCAACTCAGATGCCCAAATGCCACAGCCACGATCTACAGCAAAGGGAGTGGGACACTAATACATTGCCCAGCTGCACAACCTCCCAAATTGGGGATGTTTGAGGAAATTAAAAGCAAGTGAAGCCATCAGTTTTTGCATTTTTGTGAATATACTTCAATTAGTTATCATTTCTCAGTCCCTGGATAATTCGAGTTTCTGTTTGCAAAGCTGACCAATGGAATCTGAAACAGAGTAACAGAACAACACTCCAACATGGTTCCTCCCTAGTATCTGTGTCTTAACCCTCTTGGTCACCCTGAGGGTGTTTGCAAGGCTGTCAGATCTGATTGGAGTTGTCCTTAAGGGTGCAAGTTAGAAGGCTCAAATTTCAACTCTGTAAAAGGTTTTATAACCTACATAAGGATGTAAAAACTGCAAGTAGCAAAGGGCCCTGGGTAGACGAGGCTAACTTCCATGGGCAGAAAGTTCTCACTGGGTCGAAACTCTAAATGTAATTAGTCACAACAGGAAAACCTGATATGGGAAGTCCTTCTGTCTATGTTATAGTAAGGAGGCCACTAGTTAGCCCTGAAATAATCACACAGAAGCTGTATTATTTAAATCACTGCTTGGTCCATTAGCTCTAGCTTTTTATTTGCTAACTCTTACATCTTAATTCAACCCATCTCCATTAATCTGTGCATCATCACGAGGTCATGACCTATCAGCAAAGTTTCAGCATGTCTGTCTTCGGCGGTGGCTTCATGGCTTCTCTCTCTGACTCCACCCTTCTTTCTCAGAATTCAGTTTAGTTTTCCCCACCTAGCTCTTTTCCCCTATAGCTCTGCTATAGGCTCAAAGCAGTTCCTTTATTAACCAATGATATTCACAGCATACAGAGAGGAATACTACATCACTATTGTTGCTTAATGATAGGGAAAGTTCTTCTGTCTATGTGTTGCTTTTATTGGTGAATAAATAAATCTGTTTCGGGCCAGTGGCTTTAGCAGAATAGAACAAGGCAGAAGTTCCAAGCAGACAGAGGAGGATAGATACACTGTATTTAGTCACTTGACCTTATCAGGTGAGCCTCTTGCACTAATCCAAATGGTTCGATTTTTAAGTAGGGTATGGCATGTGCATTTTATTTACAAATAAGTAAATCTTCCAGCAGGACCTGTGATATATGAGCTAGTGCCTCAAATCCCTGCATGTTCCTCCACTCTTTATATGTGTAACCTGCATCTCAATGTCCTTTGGCTTTGTCACCTATTGCAACCAATTATTTCTAACAAGAATAAATAACTCAAATACCTCAAAGGATAAATGTGCACTTCATTAATTTTTGAAACATTGTATTTCATAGAATAAAGTAGATAGAGGCAGTTTGTCCCTTGTTTTCACTATCATGTGTGACGACATACCCAGCAGGGAAAGTTGTCACTCATACACACATGCACGGGCATGTACACACACACACACACGGAAGCATGCATATATATTCTAAAATAGCTATGTGTTCCTGAACTTGGAGTCTCCCTACCATATTAAAGATGACTTCCTTAGGACTGTATCCTTACTAAAGAAGAAAATTAGAGCGAAAAACTTAAGAATGTGCTGAAAATTCTTAGCCGAAGCCTGTTTTTTTTCTCCTAAGCTAATTGATTATGCCTAACACATTTAAACCAGTAAGCAATGATCATTGATTCTGACATTGTAGAAGACAGATTGACCCAATGTGTAGAGGCTCAATGCCATGAACAAAGAAAATGGGAATCTGAAGAGCAGAAGTCATAACAGCAGACCATGGTTTGTTAGCAAGAAGGGTGTTTGTGTCAGTTCAACAAAACAACTCCCATGATCTCCATTTATACCTGCTGCATGAGTAATGTTCATAATACAACTAGCATGTTTTAACAGGAAAAAACTTATTTGTGTGTGTGTGTGTGTGTGTTTGTGTGTGTGTGTGCATGTGTGCATCCCACAGTGCTTCTGTGTGTGGAAGGAAGGAAACAAGCACAGGTGTCAGCCTTTGACATTCACCTGTTTGAGACAGTGTCTCTTTGTTGCTCTTTACTGTGTGTGCCAGGTTCCCTGACCCATGAACTTTGGAGTAGCTTCCCTTTCTGCCTCCCACCTCACTGCAGGAGCACCAGGTTACAGATGTGAGCCTCCATATCCAATCGCGCAGGTCCTGGGAATGTAAAATCTGGCCCTTGCATTTTACCCACTGGACCACCTCACCAGCCGAAGAAAGAAATTCTGACGGCTTTCAAAAATTATAATATTAAAGCCAAAGAGATCATTGGCATGGGATTGTCATCTCATTCTATATTGGGCAAATGCCAAGACAGATGTTGAAAAGCATAGCTCTTTCCAAATCTTTAAGATGCCCAGACTCCTGATGTTTAAAAAAATCAAGTCATTGGTGGGAGTCTTCTTTCAAAGTATATTGTGCACATGCATTTGTGTGAGTGCATGTATGTAATTTGTTACTTTGACAATGGGAACACACAGTGAGAGCTTAGGCATGTCTTTTCAGTTAATGAATATATTCTCATAATAAAATTTTAATTGTCGGGTAGGTGGTGTCCTATAATATGAAATTATTTATTTAACTAATTCTCTATTCTTGGGAATTTAAGAAGTGTCAAGACTGCAAGAAATATTTGTGTAGTGAATGGCTTTCACAACTAAATCTTGGTGTTTATCCCTAGGGAAAGATTTTGTATGGAAACACGAGAAAATGTGTATGTACAAGTTTAAGTCTTCGAATTGCTCTTACCACAGTGTCATGTTGGAGGAGGAGAGATGGCTCAGCAGTTAAGAGGATGTACTGTTCCTGCAGAGGACTGGAGCTCAGTTCCCAGCACCATGGCAGACAGATTACAACTGCCTGTAACACCAGCTCCCTGGGGAACTGATGGCTCTGGTCTTATGTGCACAAAGTCCACCCCCATACACACATACACATAATTAAAAATAAAATTTAACAATGTTATATTAAAATTTATTCTCCACCACAATATATGTCAAATTCTAGAAGAAAGAATTTTGAATGCTTGTACCATAAAAAAATTGATAGCTACTTGAGCACAATGCATAACTGATTTAAACAGCTTTCTCTCACATACACTATATATATACGTATATATATACACTATATATATGCATGAAAGATTTATTCACCATTAATGTGCATATTTTGTTTGTGTTTTATTTAAAAGATTAATTTATATTTCAATAAATAAGTAGTAAGAACTTTCATCCAGATAATTTTGATTGAATCACCTATTTTTACATTCAAACAGTAATGACCCTGCCAGTTCCATTACCACAATACATACTGATATAGAAAGACATACCTACACAGACACACACACACAGACACACACACAGGCACATGCACACACGTGCAGGGCCACAGTGTGGGTGACAGATACTGGAAATCATCAACAACTGGCAAAAGGATCACTGTAATAACCTCCAAGAAGCAGAGTCTGGTTGGTTTTGTTCCTACCTGATGACTATCACCTACCAATGAGACCCCTACTTCTTTCTGTCTGTCTGTGTCTGTCCATTTATCTGTCTGTCTTTCTGTGTATGTGTGTGTGTGTGTGTGTATATATATACACACACACACACATATACTCATATATATATATGAGTATGAAGATACATTTAGAGAAACCAGGACTTGGACAGCATTACTGATAGCAACAGTTGTAGAAAAGAAGCCAAGAGGGTCCAAAACCTGCGGATGGTTGGAACGAGGTTGACATTTGGGGTCTAGGATGGAAGACAGAAGAAGCTCTAGTTAGCTGCTTCCATTGATGTAAATACCCATCCTGCATGCTTATGCTCCTGTGTTCCTTTCATTTAGATGATACTGGTAGACTGTGAGTGAAAGTATCTTTACTACTTTTAGGCCGTGGCTTTTGAAATATCCACACATAGGACTTCCAGTTTCTCTCTTGCCCCAAGATATTGGCATGGGAAGTAAGACTGAGACATGGGAATAAATCCACCTGGGTCCCCAAGCACTCACTGGAACAGAGCTCTGCTTACTTTTTGGTCATATAGATTAGTAGAAGTAGTAAATGAACCCCTACTGAGATCTGCGAATTGACATTTTAGAGCTTAATTAGTCTAGTTTAGTTAATACTAAGGGTCACAAGGGGTAAAGGGAGGAAGATAAATTTATAGACAATCACCTAGAAAGTCTTGCTAATCATGGGCTCTTCCACTTCACTGTGTGTTTGGGAAGCCGTTTATAGGACAGCTGGGAGCAGGGATGCTCTGATGAGCTTTCCTTCCTCACATGGCAGCCCTGGTAAGGCTTCTCTATGACCCTCTAAGACTGGTTTGGATTCACTGGCCTAAGCATAAATAACATCTGTAGCTGCCTAGAGTGTTTGGCTCAGAGAGACAAGTCTAGATTAGGAGGTGATTCAAGCCGTGTTCAGTAAGCCTGAGATCCTCAGTTTCTCAACTCAGAACATCTCCAAGTGGTCAGAAATAGGCGTGGAGGTGATACCAGAATAGACCCTATGTCCTTAAGGCCACCGAAGTGAGAAAGGGTGAAAAGGTAAGCCCCCAGCATCTTTCCATTTTGAGGAAAGAGCTTTGTGAGAGGTATTTGTAGAAGTCTTTACTTTTTGTTCCTAAGTGAAGCCCCCTGGGGATTTCAAACAGCAGGAAGTTCAGTAGAAGGTTTGCAATTAGCCAATGAATATGATGGAATGCGAACGAAAACTCATAAAATGGGCCAAGAGAATGATCTCCCTGGGCCTGACTGAAGAGAACTGGCTGTTTATACCTATCAGGTTAGCGACGTGAATGCCAAACTCGGCCTTCGTTCATGCTGTGTGGGCAGGTGCCCCGGGTCTGCTCCATCCGGGAGCAGGATTTTAATGATGTGTGGTTTTTAACGAACAGCCACATGCTGCCTTGGAAACTTTGCTAAGTCAAGTCCACTGGCATCAGCTCAGTTCTTACTTTTCAGATTGGGACACTCGGGCCTTCTTGTCACAACCTGCAAATGTCTACATCTCCCCTGCTGATGAACGTTGTGTTCCACTCTGCTGGAGAACCTCGATAATCTTAGGAGTTGAGGAAGTACAACTCAGTACTTCTAAGCCCCAAAGAAGTTTCTTCTCGTTTGAGAACTTATCCTCTGCATGAATTTTCTTGCTGCTGTAACGAGATAACTGACAAATGTTGTTTAATTCACCTAGGGTCTATTTTGGAACACCCTTCCAGGGTTCAGTTCCCTGAAATCATTACATGAGGAGCTTGAAGCAGCGACCACACTGTATCTGGAGAAAGAGATGAATGTTAGTACATAGCTCACTTGCTCCTTTTTATTTAGTCCAGGACTCCAGCTCATGGAAGAGTGCTACACAGTTGGGTCTTCAGTTCACCTAAGCTTAATACTCCCTCTTAGACATGCACAGAGGTTTATGCCTTAGCCTAGATCCTGTCAAGTTGAGAATCTATATTAACTGCCACTTGCCTTCTGCTTTTGGTGTCTCATCTCTTTTGTGACCAACATAGTTTCTAGGGGCAAAATGTCCACCTTATGGGTATCTCTGCTTAACACATTGTACCGGCACAATAGATGCAATGACAAATTTTATGTCGACCTGACTTGACTACAGGGGGTCCAGGTATTTGTAGACATATTATTCTGGATGTTTCTGGGTCAGCGGATCAAGTAAAGCAGCGTGTCCTCCGTGGTGTGAAAGGGACTAACGTCATCCTTTGAAGGCCGGGCTGGCCCAAAGAGGCTCAGCTTCCACAATGGTAAGCTGGTCTCTTTCCTGACTGCCTGGAAGAGGGGTACCAACCCATCTTCGGATACCAGCCCTAGCTGAGATCCCGGCCCCTGCTGCCACTCAGTCTTCAAGTAGAACTTCTGCTCGTCTGGGTTGTAAAGCTGGCCAGGCTTCAGATGGCAGCTTCAGGCCTCTCCCAGGTGGACAGCCTTCTGATTGCAGGTCTGGAGACTTGCCAGGCACTGTAATGGCATGAGCCCCTTCGTCTGAATTAATTACATCTCTCCATGTAGCTACCAGTTTCTGGGATGAAGTCTGATAAACAACAGAAGTGTCATCAGATTGCACAGAGGGTCATAATGTTCTTTACTGACTAGCAAACAGGGCAGTTGACATTCAAAATACACTCTTGGGTATTTGGGGGCCATTGTCATATTGGACATTGGTGACACTGAGTGACTGCGTTTGGGCTTGCTTCAGAGTTCCTCTACCCTTTACTTAATGTCCCCAACTTCCAGGAAATGTTGGGTGTTTATCCATTGCTGCCAAACTCCATGGCCGAAGAGATGGGGCAGCTGGTGCTCTTGTGCCCACGCCCCACAGTACCAATCTCTCTAGAGCTAACAGGTATGAACCGGTTCTTGTTCACCCAGGTTTTTGAGTTTTTAACAATTGAAAAGTTATACTGCTGAGAGATGCTGCATTTAACTACAATGAGCAGTCTTACAGTGAAGGATTTGATTTCTCCCAAATCCTGTGCAGAAAGACATCTTTGGGGCTTCTTGAGGATTTGTCTCATTCTTTGGTGAACTAAGGGATGCATGGGAATCCTTCCTGAAGTATTTGGATTCTGGTGGCAATGTCCAGTATATTAAGGGGTGGTCCCCGTAGGCTGCCAGCACTGGGGGTTGGAAAAGATGACTCAAAGTTGAATCTCATCTTCCCTCATAGTTACATACCTATGGAAGGCCCCTGATCTTAGATGGTCAAGGCCAAGTCTCAAGACTTCAGTCTAGAAATAATTTAATCAAAAGGAAGTCTAGTCTCTGAGTATAGCAAGGGACTTTCCTGCAGCTGTGGCTCACTGGATCCTTCCCAGAAGCCCTCAGGTTATGTTGTGTTCCCCACCATTTTCTCTGTGTTTGTAGGAATGAGTCTACCTAGAAAGAAAGGAATGGTATGCAAAACACAGATTTGTGACTTCAATAGCTTGGAGGCACTGCTGGCCTAGAAAAGGAACATCCAGGTCCCCAGCAAACCTCTGTGGTAGCTCTGGGATGCTTTCTTTAGATTAGGTTCCAATTACACTTAGATATCTTAGAAGACATCACTGTTTGGAGTAGATGTAAAGTTGCTTTCAAGCTCTTAAAAAAAGAACAGAAGAACACCTCTGACAGAGACACTCCCATGCTAGATGTGTGCATTATTTTACGATCCTTCCCAGGTCCCGCGAAATAGACAAGATGCTGTTGAGTCGCTGGTCTGACGTTTAAGCAGGAGAGTGTTACAGAGATGCCCCTCCTCACAGAATGCTGTCCCTTGGAGGCAACACCATTTCCACAGTGCTTCGATTATTGTTAATGATGCCCCAAGTTGGAAGGTTTCTTTAAACTCAGAGATGAACATAGAAAAGGAAAGCTCAGGCTCACTCATCACTTTCCTCTTCTGTCCCCTTGTCCACTGCACCACTGACTCATGGCTCACGTAGGTGACCTTCATTGCTCTATCGGATGAAGATACATCCAGAGTCTTAGCTAGGAGGTGAGCCACCTCCTAGGTTCATCTGGATATAGTTCGTATTTCCTAGCCAAATAATGTCCTCTTAACAGGCCCTTCTGTGTCTGTGGACAACACTGCAGTGAAATTTTATATGCATATATTTTCCCACAAGATCAAGGGAACATGCCCAGAAAACTGTGCCCAGTGCTTGAAGCTGGACGAAATTGTATTCCCAGAGGATAAGTTGGACCTCTGAAGCCATTTGAGTTCTAAACAAACTACTTCATTTAAGGTCCTGGCACAGGGTACTGCTTAATGTTTCTTCCAATGTCAGGTCTTTCCACAAAGGTCACTGAGACCACAAGCTTCAGACGGAGAAGTGACAATCAGACCTTTGTCATTTGAGTCAGTCTAGGCCATGGTGCTCCTGAGAGGGACTTTGGGGGTGTCACCGACTTCCTACGCTCTTTGGAAAGGTGACAGAGTCCCAGACGTCCTCAGTCCCCATAAGCCTGATATTCAGAGCAGAGCTGGAGCGTCCTCCAATATGATTTTATGCACAGCTATCACTGTGACCAGTGTGAAATGAGAATTGGTGACAGGGGCTTATTTTAAATGTCCTTGCAAGTCAGCACCGAGCGCGGACCATAGGAGACTTGGAGCTGTTCTTTTCTTGTAAAATGTAGCTAATAAATATGTAAATCACACTATCTTTATTCATAACCTGGCAGGGATCAGACATGAAAATAACAGCCAAAACCCACTATTTTATCTATAATATTATGTTGAGTCAATATCTCAAAACCTCAAACACCGAGAAAACAGTATGGAAAAAAAAACACATTATTTTCATAGTCAACTTCTTGGTGAGCAATATTTAACAGGCCTGTCAACTCTCTCTGGGCACAGGCTTGGAACCTGAAATTGCACAGACGCACAGATATATCTGTATTTCTCCCTTTCCGTAACCACCTTGTACTTCCAGCTGCGCGTGCATCGCCCTATTCTTTAAAGGCACAAGCTCATGTTGCTTCAGTCTGATGATTACTCTGCTGCCAGGCGCTGCTCTGTCAGCCGTGGCCCCATCCTTCTTACTATTATTAGGATGCTCAGAAGTGTCAGCAAAAAGTCCCTGGTGCTTTTTTTCCCCCTTCGACTTCAAGACCACTGAGGTGGTGGAAGCCCCCCTGGGACAAAAGCTTCCACTGTCCTCTCATCCATTCTCACTCCCCGGCCTGTTGGTGTTATTTCCCTGCTCCATCCTTATACCAACCCTGGGGACTCATTCACATTGCTAGTGGGGCTGAGAAATGACCTTCCTTCTTTCTTGGGAGGTGTGTTTGGTGCTGGGTCATCCAATTATCCTCACCCACAAGAGTAATTACCTTGAGGCCAGGGGCTTTTGGAGTCGGAGGACCTCAGAGGTTACCCATCTGAGTTTACACTGGGATCTCCTGAGGAAAAAGCTGCCTGGAAATGGAGATGAATTCTTGTCCCCTCTGCCATTTCTTCAGTTTTGTGACCCTGCCTCAACCAGTTCCCTTCCTTCTGAGCCTTGTAGTCCTTATCCTCAAAACTGAGCTGAAGATGCGCGCATACAGATGAGAGTAAGTTCCTGAGGGGTGTGTTAGTGTGGTGAGGGGCACAGTGGAGGGGGTTGTTTGGTGTACATTTCCATCCTTCTTGTTGTCCTGTCCAACTGAGATTACAAAAGTTTACTTTAGCCGTTGGATCATATGGAAGAGATGCTCCTCCCTAAAATAACAAACATCTGTTTAATAGTTCATAATATGGCTAATCTTTTCCCATGTGTTGTCTCATTTCAATCCTGTAAAGGGAGCTGGTGCATCACCCACATTTTATATATGAGCATGCTCGTTCTCTGAGAGATTGACCTATTTTCAAGACTCTTACACCATTGGCTTATTCTGCACCTGCTCTCTGATTTACTTCTTCCCTGGTCCTTGGGATTTTTTTCACTTGTATAATCAAGGTTGGTTATTTATTGTCCTGTCCATCTTGGATAGAACCTGAGCCTCACTAGGGCAGCCCACCCCCCAAACTTGATTAATCTAGCTTAAGTGCCCAGCCCAGTATGCTCAGCATGTATTTGACTCTCACATCAAATCAGGTGAATCAGCTGGGACAGATGAATCAAGAGGGACAAAGAAGGGATCAATCCCCAAGCTCCTGCCTTTAAGTTCCACTTTCCCAGATGTCAAAGCTGTGATATTGATTAGCATTTGAGTCAATCAAGATAGGAAAGGAGGAGGGAGAGAGGGAAGGGAAGAGAGAGAGACAGAGAGAGAGAGAGAGAGCTAGTGATATAGAGGATTGATGGGAATGAGGAAAGAGAAGGAAAAGAGAGAATGAAGATCAAATGAGTGCTTGCTAAGGGAGGAAGCCCCCAAGACCTTTTACTTTCAATGCACTAAGTGGGCATCGTGATTCCCATGGCAAGACCTCTGGGGACTCTGAGGCGTAACTCCCCACTTAGATGATGAGCTTGCCGGCTGATCTTGATTGCCAACCTGATTGGATTTAAATTCACCATGGAAACACATTTTGGAGTGTATTTGTAAGTCTGCTACAAGGAAAGTTTAACTGAGGAGAAAGACCTGTCCCCCCACAAATGTACCCAAAACTATCTCATTGGCTGGTGTCCAGGACTGAAGAGTTAAAAGAAAGTGAGCCAAACACCAGTGTTCATCTTTCTCTGGTTCCTGATTGCACAAGCAGTGTGATTAGCCACCTCATGCTGTTCCCCCGTGCCTGCCCTGCCATGAGAGATTGTCTCTCTACCAATCATATACCTAACGGTACCCCCCTCTTCCTTAAGTTTCTTTAGCCATTTTTTTTTCCACAACAAGAAAAGTACTGAATACAATGGACCATGAGGTGTCTGCCACCCAGTTCCCTCATGGATGTGGGGATCAATACAAGCAAGCACAGCATCCCGTGTTCTCCTCCCCAGACTCCTATTTAACTGAAGAAACAACTCCCTGGGGACAGGAGAGGTGACATGATTTTCTAAGTGTGCACATTCAAGATGACATGCCCATGCATCAAGGCAGTGCCCAGGACTGGCTCCATGGAGCAGAACCATCAGTCACCAGCCTATGGACATAAAGCAGTGACCTCCCTGGGGATTTAAGGAAGAAAAGACACTGGGAAGTCTCGCCAATCAGAGCCAGGAGTTACCTTCCAGAAGTTACACTAGAGTTACAGCAAAGGGGTAGAGACTAGACTGTAAGTCATTTGGAGTCTTTATAAGCTGCTTTCTGGAAACCAGAATTCATGGTCCCAAGTCCCCAAACCTGGAGTCAGTTCCCAGAAAAGTTTTGATATACTAGTTATGGAGGCTTTTTGAACCCCAGCCACTGTGGAATATTTCCTGTTTCTTTAGAGTCGGTAGACAAAAGCGAGGATTTTCCCCTACCCATCAGAACTTGGCATACGAGAGCTTTTTTTGTTGCTCAAGAAGAAAGTTCCAGCATACTGCGCTGTGCCAAGAAATGACACGCCTTCTGTCTCCATGGGCCATTTCCTTCCTTGCACAGTATTCACCATGGCTGTGTCTTATAAAGGCTCCAGGAGTGCTGAGTTAGTCAAGACTAAACTGTTATTTCTCAAGGAACTTCAGGATTAGCTTCTGGGACCCTGGTCACACATACACCCATCGGGTGATTCATAGCCTTGTTTTATGCCGCGCACCGCTCCCCCGTGTCTGCACTCTGTGCGCTGGCACCCAGTTACCGAGCTTCGGGCAAGGGACAGGAGGTTAAAATACACAGACACACAGACAGAGAGACAGTGACACCGGTCATCCTTGAATTCCCCAAGAAAGCCCCCTTTATTGTGTTCAGGGGCAGATTATATAGAGATTGCCACGCCCCAGCCAAACCCACCAGAAACCACTCTCCTGCCATCAGGAACTCCTGAAGGTCTCGTGCTCAGAGCAGCTGTAAGCACTCAGATCAGGGGATTACAAGAAATTCAGGATCTGGGGTCTCACTGCTCCCAACAGTTTTATGTGTTCTAAATAATCTTATATTTATATATGTAATATTTATATACTATATTATGTTATTTTATATATTTTATATGTGTGTGCTTGTGTGTGTTAATTAATATATATATTCATTAATTGACATAGAATTTATGCCCCACAACACTGTATATACCTCATACCTGACTGGAGCTATATATTTTTCCCACAGGACACATTCCAGCTATCTCACCCTTAGAAACACTGGACAGCATGGTACTCTGTGCTTAGGAGGGGCAATCCAAATAGCAAAGACACAAAATCCACAACAACAAAGAGTCATGTCTGTGGACAGACTGCAAACACCAGAACTTTCTTACATTAGGAGAGTTTGTCAATAAGGCAGTTCACTACATAATTGAACTTGTAGCTGTGTGTGTGTGTGAACACTGAGTGCTGCAAGCTCTTCCTCACCCTGTGCATGTTCAGGGGAACCAAGAAAGTGCATGAGCATCAACATTGCGGTTACAAGTGAATTCTAGTGTCCATATGAATCCACAGACTCAGAAACTCTGAGTAATAGACCCTGCTCTCAATGATTGCTTGGCGATGCTGTGAGGTTTGGGGGGGAAAGAGATCTACAAGTCAATGACCTTTAGCAATCGAGCCATCAGCCCTGCACTAACCTTGACTAACTTTGGAATTTGTGATGTAGCTGGTCGTGAATAGGGATTATCTGAATATCATCTAGGGCAAAAGCTGGCTTTTTTTTTTTTGCAAAGTTCTGATAGGAAGTGGTGAAGACTTGCAAGTCATGTGCAACCAAAGACAATTTCGTATAAAGAATGGATGTGACTGAATTCCTAAAGAACATTATTTCCAAAATCAAGTGAGTCCTTAGTTTTCCCAGGGACTGTAGTTTGCTGACCTCTCATATAGACCCTCCATTTGTGTACAGAAAGGGTTGTCTCCTACCTGTGTCTCAGATGTGTCTACAAAGCTCTACAAGATACCAAGCAAGACAGTCTTGAAAGAAACTTGGGTAAGTAAAGTAATAAAACATACTGTAATTTTGTGCTCAAATTGCCCTCTGTTTTCTACACAGCATCCCAGAAGCCCAGTTGTGGCATTATGAGAAGAGAGATAAATAACTGAAAGTTATCACCATCGCCCTCATTATCTTTATTTCACCACCCCCAACGCCATCACCATTGGCAACACCACCACCATCACCATCATCATCCCCAACAAGTCACTTATTAAACACTGTGTGTTGACAGTGCTCCCAGAACTCTATGTGCTCAGCCTTTACAAGAATCACCAGGTTAGATTCCATTTTCATCTTTATATTATCAGAGAAGAAATGAAAGCCCAGGGATGTTAAACACTGAGCTAGTTACAATTAGGGACCGTGAAGTTCATGCGAACAGATATTGATTCTCTCAATTTTTTTATGCTACATGCAAAAGTCACATATGACTTATATGTAGCCCCACCTCTATTTCCAAAAGACTATCTTATGATTAAAGCCCCTGTGCTACGCTGCCCCTTTGTCTAGATGCCCTATCATGGATGTCTGCCGATTCACCCCTGAAAATATGGGAACATACTACATCTCCTTGGTGAATTATTTCCCTTTATTCTTGTTCACACCTTCTCCACATATAGAAACAATGACTCTCTCCCACCTGTTTTTAGCATGATACATAAGACAATGAATTTTGCAAATATTCGTGGCTTCATGCCTTGGTCCCACTTAGGTTTGTGACCTTCCTTTGTAATAAAGTCTCTAGCACACAGTAAGTGCTTAAGAACATAAGTATGTTATTGGCCCATTTAGAAAAACACTCAGAGATCTTCTCTGAATTAGGCTATTAAATAAAAAGAAAAAGAATGTCACCTTAGGTTGGACTTGTGTTCCTCTGTAGCTCAGGGGGTTATTTGAAAGAGGCAATTGCTTTTTGCTATCAGGGAGGCTGCATCATTTCCTGAAATGTCAATCTAAAAATCATCTAGGATGTCATCCATGAAATTACCTCAACCGCTCTCTAATAAAACCTACATTTTCATTTTGCTGTGCTTACATTTATCACTTTATTGCCCCCTCCAGGGGGCAGCAGTTGTAGGTGGCAACAAAACATGGCCACAAAGGCTGGGGACCCGGAGCCAGTACCAACACTACCCTGGGAGACTCTGGTAGACTCTGGGACTGTGGACATGGTCTTGGATGTTTTGACTTAAAATCTTCTGTATAACATGAAAATAAAAATCCTTTCTTTACAGGGCCGTCCCAGATTGCAAATGAGACAGTATATGTCAAATGTGTTTGGAATGTGCAGAGCATTTGAAACTAGTGTTTCTATAACCAAGTTTATTAATATTTCATTATGCATCTTCGTAATATCTGAATTTATTCCATTTTCACAGACTCCCTGACGACATGGCATGGTATGGTATGTGTGTTTTTGTTCCCTACCCCAGGGTTCATCATGGAAGACAGCACTAATCAACCACAATATTATCTGGTCTTCTGATCTTTCTAAGTACAATGTCCACCCAATCAAGGACAAATGTCTCAAATTATTGTTCTTGGATAGCCAACTTATCTTTTTTGTAATTGTCAAACTCTGGCATGTACAACACGTTCCTAGTGTCCATGACTATCATAGAGCCCATGCATCACAAGAACCATGATGCCAGTCTGAGAACACCAAACACAGCCCATGACCTGCTGACCGATCACATTAGTGGATACCATGGTAACATTAACTTGCATTAAGAGTTTTCTAAATGCTAATTTTCAGCTTCTGATCTTGGGTTAGGCTTTTCAAGTTGTTCCTATAGGAAGCAGGTCTCCATTGACAGGGGTTAGCCTGTGAAATTAGCCCCCTATAATATTCCTGACCCCAGTTCTTCCTCTCTAAAATGAGATGACTACCACCGCCATGCAGACTCTTAGGTGAATCAAAGAAGACAAAGAATGAGAGAGCTCTTTGTAAACTGCTGCTATCCAAACACTAGGTCATGACTTTGATCCGGATACACATGTCTTAGTCCTTGAAACTTAGATGACAATACATGTGAAAGCTTTGCTCAATAAACGGAGCTGACTTTCTCATTATTATAGTCTTTTCCTTTGTGTTTGCTTTTCTAAACCAAATATATTCATATTTTTTGGTCTGTTATGGTCTGCTAGTATTTCAAGCCTATTATAAGAGGATATTAAATGTCACTTGCTTTTAGCAGTACCCCACAGTATTAGAATGTGACAGGTGTCAAGTACCCCGCATCCTTGACAGGGGATGCTGGGAAACTGGAAAACTTTTCCTACTTCTAGGCCTAGGGAGGAAGGCCTGGGAGAAAGAGACTTCAGTGCACAAAGTTACTAGGATGCAGGCTCCACCCTCTATTCCTGGGGTGAGCGGAAGGATTTCTGCATAGCTTGAAGTCTGTTGTATTAGGGGCGGCTGGGCTGCGTCCCCGGCACCCGGCCGCCCGCAAGGCTAGCTTATGCCCGAAATAATTACACAGAAACGGTATTCATTTAAATACTGCTTGGCCCATTAGCTCTAACCTCTTATTGGCTAGCTCTCACATCTAGATTAACCCATTTCTAATATTCTGTGTAGCCCACGAGGTGGCTTACCAGAGAAGATCTTAACCTGCATCTGTCTGGAGTGGGAGAATCATGGCGACTCCCTGACTCAGCTTCTTTCTCCCAGAATCCTGTTCTGTTTTCTCCGCCGACCTAAGGGTTGGCCTATCAAATGGGCCTAGGCAGTTTCTTTATTAATAAGAAATCACTCCCACATCAGAAGTCAAGGGAAAGGGAACTGAGAGAGCTACCCATGTGGGCTAAGCAGAACACCCCGAAGTCTGTGCTCTGCCATTGTCACATGAAGACTCAGTGAAAGGAACAAACGAAGATGTCCTGGAGAAAGGATGTGGTTCTGAGAGGTGCACAGGCGATCAGGAGGCCAGAGCCTGAGGAGAGGGGGCATTGGTGCTGGGAAAGTTGATCCCAGAATTGTCTATGTGTGAGGGGAGGGTGGATCAGCAGGGACCCTTCCCAGATTCCGTAAGAGAGAAACCAAACAAAACAAAACAAAACATGTGTCTTTTACCCTCCATCCAGAGGAAGCGGTGTCAGGCAGTACCTGCAGGGAAGCCCAGTTCCTTTAGCCCAGTGGGTCTCAACCTTCCTAAGGCTGTGACCCTTTAATACTGTTCCTCATGTTGTGGTGACCACAACCATAAGATTATTTCTTTACTACCCCATAACTGTAATTTTACTACCGTTATTAATTGTAATGTGCATATCTGATATGTGACATCCAAAGAGGTCACGACCCACAGGTTGAGAACTACTGCTTTAGCGGTAACCTCAGGGATTTGGCCTGACCTGACTGAAAGCTTTCAAAGGTACTCAGAATGTGAGTTCTGAAACAAAGGCTGCTTTGCATCTTATCTCAAAGCTATTAAGAAGGCAATGGGTCCTGCCTGAGCCTTCACTCTGAATAGGACATAAAGTTTGATTTCAAGGGGCAAAGGAAGGAAAAATTAAATCAACTCTCACAACCCTCCCTGGAGTCAAGCATATTCAAAGAGCAGGAATTTCTTCCTGGATTACTACAGTTTGTACTCTTTGGCAAACTGCCGCATTAAGAAGGTTAATGGGTTTTGGAAAAGCATAAAGATGATAAAGAGAACACTGTGCCTGCCACTGAGCCATCTGACAGCATCCTTCCTGGGCTCTTCCTCTCTCTGCTGCATCAGCATCATCCTCCCCTGACTCAGCCACAGCCTGAAGGTGCTCACACAGCATCCTGTCTGCTATTCTATGTACTTAAAAACCATTGCATTTTATTTATCTATTTCGTATGTGCAAGGGCATGAAGGGGGACAAGTGTACCACAGTGCTTTTATGGAGGTCAGAGGACAACTTGGATTTGTGAGAGTTGGTTGTCTCCTTATCACAAAATAGGTCCTAGAAATCCAGCTTATATTCTCCTGCTTGTCAACTGGTACCTCTATCTGCTGAGCCATCTTGTGTGCCCTACATGTACTTGGACTTGAGATTGGAATTGGTTTGGTTTTGCTTCTCTTCCTTGGCATTCAAGTTCTCCAGCCTAGTCCCACTTGTGGGTAGCAGCCATGCTTGCAGTAATATTGGTATTAATGTTGACAATGCAATCAGCTAGATTTAGAGGTACCACTTCATGGTTGGAGGGAGGATGCTGTTTGGGAGACAGGCAAGGAAAACACATGGCTTTTGACTCCAGGAAGGAATACTAATTGTAATAGATGCTTAATCACTGGCCATGTTGTGCCATCCCAGTGGGCTGGTTGATAAAACGGTGAGCACACAAAATGCTCCTGCTGCGGACTGAAGAGTCTCTGAGAGAGACAGTTCCTGTGTTTGGGTGTTTGCTGCAAGAGGAAGTGTCTGTATGTTGAAAAAAATGAAATGACATTTTAACTCATAACAAGGATGGAGAAAGACTCTAGTTATTCAGAAAGTTCCTAAAAATATACGGTGAGACTATCTCTTTAAATAAAACTGACAAATTGTGTTGCTAGTGACAGAATTCAAGTAAAAATTGGAATTTTACAAAGCTTTTATTTGCCAGAGTGACCTTGGCAGCCTTTTTTGATGAAATTATTGATGCTCTCAAAAAATGTAACTTTTTGATATTGTAAAAAAAGACATAAAATCATCATAAGTTGATGAATTTATGTATTATGAATGAGTAATAAGTGTTTGCAGGTTACATATATATGCAAAGGACAAAATTGAACTGATAGATTTTAATGTAATCATGTACAGAAAAGCACACTGACAGCAGTTTAAATCCTCTGCTGGAACTAATCCTTAAAAAAGTCCTACTTGCTGGGTTTGGTTGTGCTAGTAAAGAAAAATATTCCTAATTCTTAAAAAACATGGGGGGGGTATTAAAATATCCTGTATTTCCATCTGCAAAACTGAGTGGAGCTTAAAGTGGGCAGCGAACATTTGAAAGAACACACAACCATGCTTTTAACTCTCTGCTCTCCTTTTTGAAAGTCTGAAAATTGTTCATGAAAAGTACGGTATTTACCTAACTGGTTCACTATTTAATAAATTCATGGATGGGATTGAATTTTTCAGTTTTAACTATTTAGGGATAAATTCTGATAGGTATAACTCAGATGAACAATTGCTTTTTGAGGCTCCCACACATTTTTATGAGGCAAAGTTTCCTGAAAGTGAAACTCTCCAACTCAGAAAAGTCTATTACATCATGTATATCTGATAGAGACATCAGTAATGAAATAACCAAATGCTGTGGCTGAATGGTAACTGTGGCCTTTGAGTTATGGCAGATCATGTAGGAGGGCATGCAAAGAGAAATGGACAATGACAATGACCCTGTTGTTAAAGGACTTACAGTTTGGTAGGACTGAGGAACAGCTAAGCAGCTAGAAGAGATTAATATGGTTTAAAAGCAAATTTGTTCAAGAGCCCGTGCTGATCGTGAGGACTGTGAGCATGAATCTCAGAGGCATCTTCTCAAGTTCGAAGATGAAGCATTCTGGCACAGCCAATCATCAAAGGGTAAGTTGTTAAAAACTGATGATTAACTACTTAGGACACTGCTGAGAGGAGGCAATGATCAGATTGCATCAATATTGATATAATCTTAATATAACCTTAATCTAGGGAGGAGAAATGGAAATGAGGGGGACAGGTATCTACAGTCTAATGGGACTCATCAGAAAGATATTTTCTTAATGCCACTCACTGAATGCTATTGTCCTTGAAGAAGGGGAAATCCAGTCACTCTACAATCAACAGATGTTCCTGGGTCATTTAAAAGATCTCAACCAAGTGACCCTTCATGTCATAGTGCACTGGCAAATACTGGGGCTCCTTTGAAAACTTTCAGTTCTCGTGGAAGATTATACAATCCATTACCTACCCTAAATGCTTGGGGGGTAAACAAGCCCTTCAAATGTTCCCAAGGAAATTAAAACGAGGTCCACTTTTCTTCCCTGCTCATCCTCACAATGTCTGTTCTGTCCCTCTGAATTCCATGAGGCTCTCTCCCCATTGGCTGAGTATAGGGCAGTTTTGGAAGAGAATATATTTGCATTCAGATCTAAAAGAAGACATGCTATTCTGAAGTATTAAGAAATGAGGTTGAGATGGTCCTAACCTCGGTTGCTGAGGCGTCTCCCTCCTGAAATTCAGTGCTACTAAAAGGGGATGTTTCATTTCCAGATTCCTCCTGCAATTTCCCCCTCCTCACAACATCAGATCACAGACTAAGAAGAGGATGGTTGGAGGCAGGAGTGCGGAAATCAGCAAGGGTCCTATTGTCTGTAGTTTTGGGAAAAATTCTTTTTTTTTTTTTTTTTTTTGCCTAAGAAGCAACAAGGAACCATTGAAGAATTTAATTTTGGACAATTATGGTCAAACTAGTATTTTTAAAATGATAAGTACACCTAGAGCTAGCTGTAGGAAGGCAGGAGAGGTTGCTGAAAGAGTAACAGGAGCTGCCACAGTGCTCCGAGTAAGAAACGAAGGCTTTACCTAATGAAGCGTCCCCAGATACTGGCAGGTTAGAGGGACATTTTGCATGGAGAAATAATGAGACTTGATATCGCTTGTCTTAATTAGGGTTTTATTGTTGTGAAGAGACACCACAACCATGGCAACTCTTATTAAGGAAAGCGTTTAACTGGAACTGGCTTAGAGTTAGTTCAGAGCTTTGGTTTATTATCATCATTGTGGGAAGCATGCTGTCACACACATAGACATGGCACTGGAGAGGAAGCTGAGAGTTCTGCATCTGGATCTATAGACTACAGTGAGCCTGGCTTGAGCTTCTGAAACCTCAAAGCCCAGCCCCCAGGGACACACTTTCTCCAACAAGGCCGTGCCTACTGCAATAAAGTCACACCTCCTAATAGTGCCACTCCCTACAGGCCTATGGGGGCTGTGGTAGTTCGAATGTAACTGGTCCCCATAAGATCATAGAGAGTGGCATTATTAGGAGGTGTGACATTATTTAAGGAAGTGTTTTAGTGTGAGGGTGGGCTTTGAGGTCTCCTATGCTCAAGCTACACTCAGTGTCTCAGTTTACTTCCTGTTGCCTGAAGAACAAGATGAAAGGGCTCTGAGCTCCTTCTCCAGCACCATGCCAATCTGCATGCCATCATGTTTCCCACCATGAAACTGTAAGTTGCCCAATTGAATGTTTTCCTTTTTAAAAGTTGTTATGGCCATGATGTACCTTCACAGCATTAGAAACCCTAACTAAAACAGGGGCCATTTTTGTTCAAACCACCTCATTCCACTCCCTGGTCCCCATAGACTTGTAGCCATATCATAATGCAAAATTCATTCAATCCAACTTCAGAAGTTTCCATAGTCTATAGCAAAGTCAAATGTGTTTAAAAGTCCAAGGTTCAAAGTCTCTTCTGAACTAATGGCAATCTCTTAATTGTAACCTCTGTAAAATCAAAATGAAGAGGCAGATCACACACTTGCAACATACAGTGGTACAGGATATGTATTACTGTTCCAAAAGAGAGGAAGGGGAGCATAGTGAGGAAATACTGGACCAAAGCAAGACCAAAAACCAGTTGGGCAAACTCTAAACTCTGTATCTAGAAGTCCGATGTCAAAGTGCTCGTCAGATCTCCAATTCCTTTCAGTTATGTAGACTACAACACACTTCTTTCTCTTGGGCTGGCCCCACTCCCTGTTAACAGCTTTCCTTGACAGGCATCTCATGACTTTGGCGTCTCCAATGTCTTGGGGTCTCCAAGGCAATCCAAGATTCACCTTCACAGCTTCACACAATGGCCTCTCTAGGCTTCCATGCAGGAACACCACAGATACACACCTGGCCTCAACAGCTTTCCTTAGTCACTAAAGGGAATTCTATAACTCCTTTCTTGTATCCTTGATTCTGCAAGCAAAACCACATCGCCGAATCTCCCAAGTTCTGCTGCTTGCTGGTGCTGGAACACGACCCTCTAACTCAATTCCAGCTTCACCAGCTTTCTGTTCTTGATGATTTCCTTCATGGCTAACTTTGGCTATCCTGGAACTCACTCTGTCGACCAGGCTAGCTTCAAACCCAGAGACCCAAAGCTTCTGCCTTTTGAGTGCTGGGATTAAAGATATGCACCATCATGCCTGAACCTAAGCTTTTAATCTTTTCTTTAATTTTATCTTTTCTTTAATTCTTTTTCACAAACTGGAAGCTTAACCGGATGGGGTTTGCTCTGAGGTCACAAACTCCCTGTATTCCACTTACCATTAGGTTTTTCTTTAATCTCTTTACACTTCCTGATGCTCCTTTTCCCTCCAACTGTGTATTTGTATTTTCCCTTGCTCAGCTTGCTGCTTTTCATTACAGATCTGCATGAGACTGTCTGCTAATAGCCACACAACACGATTAATGCTAGGCTGTTTGAAAGTCTCTTCTGCCAAAGCTGTTAATCCATAACTTCAGTTTAACCTTAGGCAGATTTTGTTTTGTTTGTGTACAAGGCCAGAAAGCAGTCACATCCTTCACCAAAACGTCACAAGAAAATCTCTAGGCTGCATACTGAAATTCTTCTCCGAAATCTTTTGCGCCAGGTGCCCACAGTTCCAATCACCCCCAGCAACACTATTTCCCATGTTTCTATAAGCATGGCTTAATGGCCCCCACCTAAAGCATTCAACTGCTTTTCTAATCCAAAATCTCAAAGCCCACATTCCTTCAAGCAAGAGCACAGTCAGGTCTATCATAGCAATACCCAATCACTAACAGCAACTTATGTCTTAATTAAGGTTTAATTGCTGAGAAGAGACACCATGACAATGGCAACTCTTATAAAGAAAAGAATTTAACCGGAGCTAACTTACAGTTCAGAAGTTTAGTCCATTATCCTCATGGTGGGAAACATGGTATCATGCAGGTAGACTTGGTGCTTGGAGAGGCAGCTGAGAGTTATACATCTGGATCTGCAGGCAGCAAGAAGAGGCAACAAGAGAGTTAGCCATTAGGCCTGACTTGAGCTTCTGAAACCTCAAAGCCTCCAGGGACTCACTTCCTCCAAAAGAACCACACCTCCTGATACTGTCACTCCCTCTGGACCAATGGAGGTCATTTTTATTCAAACCACCGCATTACAGCAGACTTATATTATGGCATATACGGCAGTGTTGCACTCTTTCATAGGAAACAGGAAGACAACAGGCATGGAGCAGGAGCTGTGAGTGCTGAGTGGACATACTGATTATAATAGACATGCTAATGGACAAACGACCAGGCAGTTCTAGAGTTCAGAGGAACAGGCTGGAATGAGAAATGGATGCTCGAGGTTCTCAGTATGACTGTAATCGCAGCAGCGGCATGGAAGGACTTGGCTACGTAGGGCATACAGGGTAGGGAGGGGAAACGGGGTGGGAGAAGCAAATCCTGGGAAAACAAACAGAACATAGGGGCAATTAGCAGGAGGAATGCAAACTGGCACCTTATGGTATATGGAAAGAGCTTACAGAAAAGTATTTATGCAAGCAATCTTAAGAGAATGAAGAGACAAGAAACATGTAAGAGCTAAAAGAATGTTTTGGACAAGAAAGTCTTCCTTCTCCATTCCTCAGCAGGCCCAGCACAGTGTCCAGATGGACCCTTGTTGAGAAACTCCAATGATACAGCGGGTTATTGGCTTTGGAAAAGAGTCTAGATCTATTTCCTAGAAACAAGAAAGAACAAGAGTGTGTTCCTCTTTCCATCCTAAGAGTCAACTGAATCTCATCATAGTCTTTAAAAATTTGTTGCACAGTTGTAATGACATGAGTCCCCACGCAGAAGGGCAGTGTGGGCCAGTGAGATGGCTCAGTGTATAAAGGCACTGACGACCAAAACTGGTGACTGGAGTTTGGTCCCTGGGATCCACATGGTAGAAGGAGAGAACCGGCATCTACAAGTTGTACTCAAACTTCCACACGCATGTAATAGTACATGTACACACACACAAACCACCAAAAAGTATAAAAATATGAATCACTTAGAATCCTCAAAGGAGACATTGTGTGGATGCCTTGTTGTATATTTATAGACTGGAATGTAGCAGAAGACAGCTAAAACCAGGAAAAGTCCAGAGGTAATGAGGGAATTACTTCCAGTACATTCAGAAAGCATGGTTTGGGCCAAAACAAACTAGGTTTTTGGAACCTAGTTATAAGCATGATATTGTGGATCTCCACATTTGGTGGTGGTGATGGTGGTGGTGGTGGTGGTGATGGTGATGGTGGTGGTGATGGTGGTGGTGATGGTGGTAGAGGTGGTGGTAGTAGTGGAGGTGGTGGTGGTGGAGGTGGTGGTGGTGGAGGTGGCGGTGGTATGTGTGTGTTACAGTGCTGAGGATGAACTCAGGGATCTATGCTTTCTAGGTAAGCATTTTATTCACTCTGAAACCCTACATGTTTATATTCAATGTCATAAAAGATAAAAGGAAATGGCTTGGGTGATGGGTCAACCAGTAAAGCTCATCCATTATATAAAGCTCCCAATAGGTCAAAGAAGCAGAAGCAGCATTAGACACACACACAGACTAAATCCTCTTTGTCCTCTGAGTCATCAAACCTCTAAAAGCAGAGGAATGTACTGGGGAGATGGACGGAAGAGAATAGTACTGTGGGGTTTGCAACTTGCAGGCCAAAGAGAAGGAAAAGGCTTCCTGAGGAAACGTTGGATGTCCAGGCTGGGTGAGAGGCTCAGGCAGGGCAAGATACCTCAGCAACAAGAATCAGAATAGTGATTTTTTATAAAGAACGCGAGAAATGGTTTCCAGAGTATATGCACTCCCATGTCAGAAATATTACAGTTTGAGCATTCCTAGTCTCCAAATCTGGATCTGAAATCCTTGGAACTCTGCAACTCTGAGTGAAAACAAGACATCGCAAGAGCAAAATTCCAAAGCATGAAATTAAATTTCATGTGCAGATTTATTTTAAACATGGTAGAAAGTCAGCCCCAGGCAATGCACATAAGATCCATATAACTTGAGTACATTTCCTGTTTGGAAACTGGTCTCCAGCCCAAGATAACCTCGTATGTGCGTTCAAATCTATACATTGATTTTTTTTTTCCCCCAAGATCAGTCAAGTGCGTAGTCTGGAAATCTACCGTTGGTCTTAAATGAACCTGTGACAAGTTCAGAGGAGAGGGAAGGGAAGGAAGATTGAAGGCAATGAGCGTGAGACATAGAACCAATGAAAGGATGGCATATTACCCAGAACTGGGTAGATGGCATTCTTGTTAGGCACCCTGGCTCAGGGCAGAACGACATGAGAAAGATGGCTGCAGAGGAGTCTTTATGAGTTTCCGGAACCCTTATCCCACTCACATGCGGAACGCCTACCAGCAGGATCCTGGTACTGAAGGCGTAAGTCACAATCCAACACCAGTTTGGAATTGTGATTAATAGAATGGTTATTTATTTAAAGGGGAAAAAACTTACAGATCACCGCGTCCCAGACAACAGCCCTCTGCGCGATCAGGAAAGGAGTCTAGTAGCCGGAAGCAGAGCCAGAAGCAAGAGAAAGGGGAGGGCTGCGGCTGCTTTTTTAAAGAGAGAGACCGCTCCCCAGTGGGCTGGTATCTCAGCAGCTATGGGCTGAAGGACCGAAAGGAGCTCCCGCGGCATGGTACCTTATCATGCTGAATCCTATGACAGCAGGAAGCATTCCAGTCACCAGGTCCTACTGGACTGAAGTGTCCAGCCATCACCCAGGACCAGGGCAGGACACCCTATGCTGCCATGGAATATCCCTCTGAGCTTTGATGTGCGGTGAAGACTGGGGATCAGACAGGAAGCAAAGAGTGGATCTTGGAGTTTTGCTTCTTCCCATTACAAACTAACAGTTTTGTTCTTGATTTCACCTGGACCTCCAGGGACCAATAGGGTGATTTTTTTCCCTCTCCACTCCCCACTCTGATGTTGGCATGTTTACCAAAATTAGCAGAAAGATTTAACTAAGACAACTTTGGTTCTGAGGAACAGAAAATAGCCTGCCAAGCTGTGGTACACATCTGTAAACCTAGCACTCTGAGAAAATGATGACAGGCGGGTCAGGGGCTTGGAGTCCAATCTGGACTACACAGCAAGATCCTATCTCAAGACAACAAGCTAAAGTGAATGAATAAATGGATGGATGAATTAATTATTCAATCAATTAATCACTCAACCAAAATAAAATTTAAAAGTTACCAGTGAATAAACGATGTGTTCACCTCATTGTGGGACTAAGCTGCTTGAGTCTTTGTGAAGACCTTGAAGATCATTCAGTAAATGGCAAAAGGTTGTCTTTGGGACTCCCCTGCTCGCCCCTCTTCCACACAGCCCTGTGGTTCAGGGAGTAACTGCAAACACCCACCCCACCCCACCCTGATTTCCTGATTTGCTTAGAGGCCAGGCTCCCCATTCCCCAAAGCAGTCTCAGTCTCTCAAGTCTTCTGGGCTTACTGGTCTTCTCACAGAGACAGAGCCTGGAGGGCGCCTTCCAATTGTTTCCCAAGAAACTTCTGTGTTTTCTTAACTTCACAGATAGAATATTTCTATTAATCATTTTCTCAAATAAGAAGAAACCCCCATGAGTAGATGAGTAAGGAGGTTCCTGAATGGTGTGTGTGAAATGCTTGAAAGACTCCCACGCCCTCAGTTTTGTACTTAATCTTTAAGTTGTAAAGTTCTCTGGTTGGGCGGGTGGAACTTAAGATCGATCCTCTCTCGTGTCTCTTAGGGAGGTTAGAACAGAGTGCACTGAGTCTGCAAGTGAGTGAGATGTGGACGAAGCTCACTTCCTCTTCCTCGGCTGTTGCTTCTCCATTTCCGAAGGCCTCTTTCCTCTTTGCTGTACTGCTATAATCAAACAGATTTTCCTTGCATGACTTTTGCCCAGAGGAAAACAAAGAGAGAAAAACTCCATTAAATCTTACTTTACCCCCTCCTGCAAAGCAATTAATAATGCTGACAATAAATAAGTGTGAAAGCAGTTGTCAAAAAAGGAAAGAAGAGCATGGAAGTTAATCTTCATGGAGAAACCCATAGCTATTATGAGCATTTATGTACTTTTTAGCCATTTACTCTGCATTTCTGTGTTACATATGTGTTACATATGGCATATCGATGATATCACTGCCTAAATTATAAACAAAATAAGCCTTGCTTTTTGCCATTTGGCTCTTTGTCAGAGACATCAGAGAAGGATAACACTGACTTTGTGACGTTTGTAGATGAAAGTCACACAGCTTGTTATTGGCGTGGGAAGTGCCACCTGCCTTTGTAGTCACAAAGAGATTAAGATGTGAAGATCAGAGAGGTGTTATGATGAACAAGTGGAAGGACAAAATAAGTCACAATACAACAGCCTTGAATTGGGCAGTGTGGGAAAGGGTAGAGAGCTGGACAAGAAAGCAGAAGCAGAAGTCCCACCATGCCAGCATCTTGAATTAGTGAGATCTGTGAGCCCACTGTTCCTCAGAGCCTACGAGTCACTACTTCAAGAAACTAGAACAAAACAGTTGCTATTTTCCTTTTGGAGTCCTTAAGAAAGCATCATCAATGCCTTTTTTGGGAGGGGGGTTCTGCCATGGTAACCAAATACCCGTTCTTATCACTCCCAAATCTGAGCCAGGACAACTTGCTCAATATTCCAAACCTTGGCTTCTTCTCTATGGCAACCTGTATCCTCAGTTCCTCTGTGGTTTGAGGTGATATGCTCTGGTGCGTTTTAATCTCTAAAGTTTTGTGAAGACAGAATTGTTCTAGCAATTTTAAGAGCTGTGATTTTATAGACAAATGTCTGAAAACATGGTTCTTTTCTACCAACTGTAAAACTCAACACAGGAGGAAACCCTCTTCATTCCTTTGCTAGGTACAGTTTGTGATTTACATTTAGTATTTTATTTGCTGTGACAATTGCCACATGATTTTGAGGTCATTGAAATGACCTTCCCACCCTGCTTGATAACCTGGATCCCTGAGAGTTTAGCTGTTGAAGAAGTTTAGTTGTTAGAAGACTAGCTAGTAATTGCTAAGCAACAGGATGGCGAAATGTTAACCCAAGCTTAAAGTTTGTCTTTCTGGCCTATAGTCTCAGTATTCTAGCATTGCAGAAAGGGCAGTTAGTGGCTGAAAGTCAATGCCGATCTGAAAGGAATCCCACTGTTGCAGTCTTAATCTTCAATAGCCTGTGAAGGACTGGGGCTCAGTCTGATGACTATGTGAATAGGCCCCACTGCTTGGGTGCATCTTGCTCAAGATCATACATCATAAGCCTCTCCTTAGTTAGTGTTTAAATATCTCAGTGAAAAAAACCAATGAGCATCCAACATATGTATAATTGGCAACATACTAGACACACATGGGGACAAAAGAGCAATTCACTCTAGGCCTAGCAACCTATTTCTTTATGACAAAATTTTTACTTTACTTTCCAAGAGTGGCTATTACATAGCCTCCTTTTATAAGGAAAGAATTAATAACTCTCCTTCAATAGATGTTTTATATTTTGCATATGGCTTCTGATATTTGTCAAATTCTTCCCTGGCTAATTTCTATTTTTCTTCTTCCTCCTCCTCTTCTTCCTCCTCCTTTTGTTTAATATTCTTGTTTGGTTGTTGTTATTTGTTCATTTGTTTTATAAAACAGTACTTTGCTTTGTTTCCAACTTGTCTAGGATGGTCTTGAATTTGTGGGCTTAAACAATCTTGGAAGTGTCTGAAACATAAGTGTACAATGGAACTTTGGGCTCAATTATCTTCCCTGAACACCCACATAGATGGAGAACCAAAATTATCATGGGGTGTCTTTAATCCTCTTCATAGCCGTCTATCTCCTTCTGGATCTGACCTTATTTTCTTCCATACCAGGCAAAACTTTGGACCATTATTAGTCATCTGATCACTATCTCACTAGCTTCCACCCACCCATATGCTGAGAATGTCATCAGATAATATTGGAAACATAGTAGAGATTTCTCATTTTTGCTGTAATCCACCTTCTTGATGTTCCCAGCAGTGTAATTAGCCAAGGCTTTGGTTTATGACTTACTTTTATTCTGTGACCACAGAAAGTTCCTGGAACTTCTGTGGTACAACTTGTCATTTTGGGGCAATGCAAATCCTTGTTCCTATGCCATGGCCACTGATTCATTAGCTCAGAATGAACTCCTACTTTCTTTGTATCAAGAGCTCCGTTTCATATGGACAGACACATTCTTGCTCTCCTCTTAATCTTTATCAACAACTTCGTTCAACATCTGATGTGTGCACATTGGGTAGCATTCCTCCTTGTCTGCAACCACTTGATTCTCTCTTGATCTTGTTTTGGTTTGATCTTTTTCCTTTAATTTCCCTGGTTGTATGATTGAATGAAAGAGAGTGAGATGTACACAGGATGAAAAGCAATCCCATCCTGCTACGCTTCTGTGTGTCAGATTTTTTTTCCCACAGGCCTGGCTGTGTTTATCATTATCTGAGATCTGGGGCCTTTGCAGAATGATGCTTTGGCCTGCATCATTTTCTTTTTGTCTGACTTCAACATTGGCAGACAGATGTTTGTGGAACGTTATCTAGAAACTGGAGGCCACAGAAGTCAATTCATATGTACTAACAAACAAAAGCCAAAGCTCCATTAACACAAGATTTATACATTTTCTTATAATCCTAAGGTGAGGCGGGAGAGATGATTTGAAAAGTGTTTGTCACACGAGTATGGGGACTTGAAGATGGATCCCTGGCACCCATATTAAGACTGGATACAGTCGTAAGGCACATGGAACCCCATTACTGGGGTAGTGGGGATGGAAATATTTTTGAGTTTTGCTGGGCACCAACTCCAGTTGAAACAATCAGTTCCAGATTCTTTGAGAAACCTTGTCTCTGAACCCACAGTAAAGAACACCCAAGGAAGATATCTGATGCCAACAACATGCATGTGGACACAAGTCTGTGAGTACCTGTTTACACTCATGCAGTATACACATAAGCATCCTGATGGCCTGTCAATCACTTTCTCTAGGTGAGAAATGAACACACCAGAAGGCTCAACTTGTCCCTCACTTCCACACATTTATTATCACTTGAAGGCATGGGCCTCCCGGAAAGGAAGTCTCTGTGAATTTGCATATTTTTATTTTAATTCAAGATTTTCCTTTCTGGTCCAGTGGTACCCCCTTATTTGCTACCCATGATCTCTCAGTTAAAATAAAGACAAACTTGTTGATTCATTTCAAAGTAAAAATTGTTTTCAATACGGTTTGTCTTATTTATACTTTGGGATTGTGTATCCATATATATAATCTTTATATTTACGTAGGAATATAATTGTATATCTACATGTATAAATGTAGCTAATTATTTATGGCATAAAATGTATTGCTCCAAGATATTTAAAGTGTTTTTTGTCTCTATATATGTGTGTGTGTATAGTAATTTACATTTCATACACACCTTACATACACAGCCTTGTGGTGATTTTATATAATACCTTTGATAATTTTGTATATAAAAATTACATGTATGAAAGATGATTCTCACATAAGGTCAAGGGTGACATTTTTCATTTTCAGATATTCTGCTGAGGGACATTCAACCTGTACATAGGGCAGAGCTGGGACTGAATCACCGAGCACACTCTGGGCTTGAGTTGTCTGTGCTTACCCTGTTGTCTGCAATGCCTTCTACAGAACTGAGGCCTCTTCCCCGGCTTCCCAAACACCTTCCTTGCTGTGTTCAATGTTTCCTGTTGGTAACACCAAAGCTGCTGCTTGTGCATTTGTTCCGGTGTCTGGTTTTGTATACACACACACACACACACACACACACACGCACGCACACAAATTTTTGTTACTGTTTTTGAAAAGGAAGGCAATTTTTGCTGGGTCAAGGGAAGAAGAAAGCTGAAAGCTATTTCCTTGAGCAGGTGGCTCACTGTGGAGAAAACTCACAGTGTTCGATGTTTCCATGGAACTTGGACCATACTTTCAGAGGGAAAAACAGAGGCAATCTGTGTTCAACTAACGACTGGATGTTTAACTTGTCTTCTTTGGTTTTGTCTTGGGTTTTGAATGGCTTGCTGAAATAATGTTCTCTCCCCTGGGCTCTCATTTGCTTTATCATGGGTATCAGACCCCGTGTGGAGTTGCTCATGTAAGAACCCCGTGTGGAGTTGCTCAACTCATCATGAATTAACCATATGAGATCTGGAAAGTGCTAGATGTCTAAAGTAAATGAAATCTGTTATTGAGCCCCAACTGATAATAGGACTTAATTCTTCTAAATTTCGCTCACTTTACTTTTAAAAGTGGGGAATAAAATTAGGTGACATTATGGTTGACATTAAAACAACACTCTGTTGTGATAATAGTTGTTGGTGTTTACTTCTGTCAGTGTTGAATAAATAGATCGTCGTTCAACGCCGATTATATGGTAGAGATACACAACCTACTGCATCTAATGATGGGCTGTCTGGATCAGGCTTCTTGGTGATGATGCTTCATCTCCTTTGTTTGCTGAGTTTATTTACTGCCGGTATTGATTCTCCAGCCCAGGGTGTCTCAGTGGAGCTGGGTTTGAGAACTATATTAAAAATATTCACCGAAAGAGGATGATTTTTTTTTCAGGCAAATATGTAATGAAGTTTCTGATGGTGCCAAATGACATTTCCCAGTGGCTATTCATCATGCCTAGTGCATAATTTTGCTGGGAGTGAAACTGGAGATTTCAGTAAGACTTCTGGTTTTATGGTTTCACAGGGAACATTCAACAACTCGACCAGAAGTTCATGTTGGTGGTGGTTGGGAGATCATTGAATCTACTAAGTTGTGGGAGCATATTATACACAAAGTCTCTGTGTAGTAGTTTTATAAGGAGGATCTCCTGTTCTCCAACATCACTTTGTTTTCTCCATAGTTAAGCATAGATGTTAATTTTCTTTAGTCTGTGATTGAGTATTCCAAAATGGAAAATACCCAGGAAGTTGCTGTCAAACTCCATCACTCAGAAGTGATCCCGTACAGTGGTCTGTTGTCTGCCATTTCTGAAGAAATTTTAATTTTAAGACATTTACTTGGAGATGTTATCAGATTTAAAAAAAAGGTTGAGAATTTACTCAACTTTTCCAACTGTTAGCATCATGCAAAATCCTAGTATAATTGCAAAAGTGAAGAAATTCATACTGCTACCTAAACTATCTACACTAATAAACTATTCTGCCCTACTCTCTAAACTACTTGTTTTGCTAGACTTAATTTCTTCCTGGTTTTCACTCCAGGACACCACATTGTGTGTGGCTTGTCTCTATTCTCTAGTCTGCTCCAGTGTCTCCATCCCATCTGCTTTGCATTGTTTCTCATGACCTTGACATTGTTAGAGGACTTTTGGTCAGATATTTGAGATGTTTTTCTACTTTTGTCTTGTTTTGAGTTTTTCTCATGAATAAGCAGTGTCTGGGGATTTGGAGGTGGGTAAGATACTCTGGATGTCAAGATCCTTCCTCACTTTGCCAGTTTGGGAAACACGCATCATTAACACGATCCATTGACCTTGGTCACTAGGTTAAGGTCACTATCTGTGGTGCTTCTCACTGAACAGTTACTTTCTTATAAGTTTCTTTGGGGACACTGGAAAGGAAGGCTAAATTAGACTCAAGGGTATGGGAATTAATTTCTACCTCATTGGAGAGAGAAAACGTGCATGTATTATTGGGTATTGTAAATCCTTTCTCTTCCACACAGTTAGTTAGTTGTTCATTAGGTTAATAACATCATTAAGGTTCTTTTTAAAAAGTAAGTAATAATAACCTATTTATCATGGAACTGTGATGTGGATTAATCCATGTAAAAAACCAAAACAAGCTATTGGGTTTAAGTTTTCTTTACCTTCTTTGCCTATAGAAGAAGCAGTGGCAGACATACTAAGAAGAAAGAAAATAAACTCTACATATTTATCTTGAATGGAGTACTGTAAGAATTACTGCAGGAAGAGAAATGCTACATATTAGTTGCCACAAAAAATCATTAATCTCTCTATGATGTAAGAAGCCCAATGTATCAGTTGACTACCCTTTGATAGACAGGTCCCCCCGGATGGTTTCATGTAAAGGCATCATGTTGACTTCCATTAGATAAATTCTTAGCATATGAAGCAGGGTGAGAGAGAGGAAGTCTTGGGAATTTAAGACCATATTTTTTTTATTTGTTTTGTTTTTCATTAATGACTATCAAAGCAATTTGCTTATAAGTCTTGAGCAAATTCTTATATACAAGGGAAAAGAGACTTGCTGACATTTGTAAGAGAGATAATCTTAGACTCTCAGGATCTCCTAGCTAAATGAAATCCTGGTGCCTAAGGGATTCTCATTCTAAAACCTCATGGCTCATACAATGTTGGGGTTCACCAGCATTTTTTGAATGCCTCTCTCTTTCTGCTTAAACATACTTGAGGTGTCATTGGTTTTATTCAGATGTAAGAGCTGCATTGGGGATCTGCTTCCTAGGACACAGTGCTGGCAGCAAAGAGTAGGCAGAGGTCAGGGGCAGTAAAGGGAAGGATGAAAGAAGGTAGGTCCCCAGAGTGTCTTATTGAAAGGTACTCTCTTACCCCTCACGGTGACTCTCCACCATGCCACAATCAGATTTTATCTCACTTATTCATCTTCTTGTCCCTGTTTGTCTCCCTTACTAGAATATAAAGCCTACTAAGGAGAACCACCTTTCTGTCTCATCATTTCTGTACCCTAGTGTACGAAGCAATGCCTACCTCACATCCTAGGTCCTCAGTGAAGATTCACTGAATCTGTGATTCATCGGAAGATCATCATTTCTGTACCCTAGTGCGTGAAACAATGCCTGTCACCTAATCGGTCTTCGGCGAAGATTAGTTGAATCTGTGATTCATCAGAAGATCTCATTGGTTCCATAAGCCATATTTCACTGTGTCAATAAGTGTGCAGTGACTATAAGCCGTTCCGATGATGATAAATTTTGTCTTGTCGTCCTACAGTCTGCAGAGCTCAGTGGTTAGGAGGAACATTATTTTCTGTCAGTCTCGGGACTTGCTTTTAACGAGGCAGCCAGCTGCAGCACCGAATAGCTGCGCCCTTTGGAGTCAGGCAGATACATCTCAGTAGCTATGACCCTGCATGAGGCCATGGGGCATTTTTCAACTGTTTGGCATATATTTGCATAACATTCCAAGAAGGGCACACGGATGCCATCTTTTACCCCATCGAGAATGGGTCTTTGTCGACAGAGAAAGAACTGGTCCCTGTCCAGTGCGGCCCTGGGAAATTCCTCAGCCAAACATCAGGAACAGTGCTGGATTGTTGCACCCGCCCTTGTTCCAGGGTTATCTTAACTCCTCAGCTCCCAAGTCCACTTGACCCCAATCAGTGTCAAATGGACAGCAGCCAATCTCCATATTCTGGGCAGTCTGAGGTCAAGCCAATGGCTGACACCCTTAGCCCTCCCCTCAGTGCTACTTAGCGAATGAAACAATTGTATTCAAGATTGAGCTGCCCAAGCACTGCCAGCAAGGCACTGTTTGCAGGAGGCAGCAGTCACTTTGTATTCTAACTATAAAAAGGACCTGAAAAATCTGGGTATAGTGGCACCTGTTTAAAAATCTCAGCACTCAGGAGAAAAAGGCAGGAAGTTTGAGTCTAGCCTCAGTTACATCATGAGTTGTTTTAAGCCAATAGATGATTCATAGCGAGGCCTTGTCTGTAGAAACAAACAAAGGGACTGAAATGAAAGACCAAACAAATGTAGGATTCATAGGGACACTGACCAGAACATTCTCTCTTCTTCTCCTTGCCAACTGATGCTGGACTCCGGGTGCTTTGTCTTGGCCACATGATGAGGGCCAAGTGACAGATTCGGGGCCATGGTATCTGAGTGCAGGGAGAAGAGGATGTCCCGTGTGTTAGTTAGCGTTTTCCTTGCTGTGTCAAATATCTGTCAGGAAGTTCAAGATGGGAGGGCTTATTTTGACGCACGGTTTTAAGGGAAAGGGTCCATTGTGTAGGGGAAGACATGGCAGCAGGAATGAGGCAGCTGGCCACCCTGAAGCCTCAGTTATACGGTCAAGTGCCCCAGCTCGTAGAATTAGACTGCTCACATTTAGGTGGGCGTTCCCACTTTATTTAACCTAATCTAGATAATCCCTTATAAGCATGCCTGGAGGCTTGTCGCTTTGATGATTCTAGACCCTGCCAAGTTGACAGTAAAAATCATTAACAATTAACACATTGACTGTCTGTATACTATCTCCCAAATCCACCGTGTGGTGGAGTTTCCATCTTTGAAAGAGATGAGATCCACCTGTGCCCTGTCTGGGATGCTATCCGTCTACTGCTGTTCCAGTTAGTCCCTGCTGGTGTGTATGATCCAAAGGGGCAGAGGAACTCCTCTCTTGGGCAGGGAAATCCCCAGTACCTTCTTGCTCTGTCTCCCTTTGGATCTACACAGCTGACACATGCATCTATGCAAAAACTTTTTTTTTTTTGCTGCTAAACAAAAGCAGAAATTTCCAGAAGGGAAGTTCAAGATGAGAAAAGGAAGAAAAAACATTCTGGCTAATTTCAACCTTCATTATCTCTTCCGGTAAAGACAGCTTGATGGAACCAACAAGCAGTCTCCTGACAACAACAGCTAACATGGGCATGGATGGCGATGTATTGGCAGAGATGCACGCCCCCCAAGAGGTTGAAGAACAAAGTAGAACAAAAGCGCCTCCTTGGGAGGAAATCTAGAGATGATGTTTGTGTGTTTTGGTATAATTTCAAAAGTAAGACGTTTTACTTGCAAGAATCACCCTCTATTCCCATCTCATTTTATTTCCTGTGACAAATGCACATGGCCTCTGATTGCTGGGGTATTGGTACGGCTGAGCGTGTCTGTGAGATGGGCAACTGGGCTGAGAATGCATTCAATCTCAATAAGATATATAGCCAAAAAACTGTACATCATCTACGAAAGACGTGTCAAACAGGAAAATTATCAAAACATTGTATTATTTGCTGTATTGGTGTATTGGTCCATTGTCTAAAATGTGCAATTTGTTGTGAATTCTTCCTGTATTATAAGCCAATGACCATTTATGAAGTAATTTAAAAATACCGTCAGCAATTGCAAGGATTAATGGTTCTTCAACCATTTTAGGCACACGCCCATTATGCCTTTTCCAAATCCACCCCTGATGTTTTCCTGTCCTTCCCACTCTCTGTTTTCCCACTCCTTTTTCTTTTCCTTTATAATTACTCCCACCCAGCTTTGAGGTTGCCATCAATATTTTCTTTTTGTCTTCAAAACAGGAGAAAAATAATGCAGTACTTGTCTTCATGCGCTCGGCTTACTTTGCTTAGCACAGTGATCTCCAGTTCATTCAATTTTTATGTGACACAGTACCAACCTTATCTTGGAGCACATACACTGCATCTTATTTAATTTTGTTCATCTGATCGTGCTCGTGTAGGCTAGTACTGTGACAAACCCTGGTGTGTTGCTATCCCTCTTATATGCTGACTTCATTTCCTTTGTGTGAGAACCAGGAATGGGCGGATCTGGACCATGTGGTATTGAACAGGTTTGTGTGCCTGGTTTTGTAATCTATTCTCTAATAAAGACTCCTAAATTGCAGGTCTCAAGACTGTAAACTCTCACCGTGTATTTTGCTTGTAGCTATCTCTCAACAGTGGACTTTGCCTTCTCTTCTGCACTTAGCACAGCTATGCACAACACTCCTAATTCCTCACAGTCTGACAACCCTATTGTTCACGTGGGAAGAACCTACTCTTGCTACCAAAGAGATCTCATCTACTCCAGTCTCCAATTCCATCTTCTGAGACTTGTCTTGACTCCATTCAGGTGAGCAATATTGCATCTTGGGAACTGACGTTAAAGAGAAATTCAAGGAGTTGAGTGCAAAAATAAGGCTCAGTCCTTCCATTTGAGGCTCCTTTATAGTTATGGCATATGATTCCCATTGCAATTCTATATAGAAAACACATTGTCCCTCACAAATATTTTTATAAGTTTTTACTCTTTAATCACATGTATATGTGGGGAGGGGGGGTTGGGAGTGAGGGCTATGTGCATGGGAGTTCAGTTGCCTGCAGCACACACTCGCAACTGCTGAGCCATCTCTCCGGCCCTCATTTGTTTTCTCTCAAAGAGCATGAAACAGGAAATCACAAGAAACAACAATTTTCTTTTATTTCTACAGGGCTGCAGTGCAGCCCTGAGAGATGGGACGATGGCCTCCTTGTTCTGTAGCAGCGTTAGTGCTCTTCCTGGCTTTGTTTGAGATAAATGTCAGAATGGGTATGGCCTCCCCTAATGATTGCACTGAGCCTATGCCCAGCTTAAGGGAGATTTGCTGATGAGCCACGGCTTAGTGCTGCTCATGGCAATTATCTTTGTTTTGAAAGCAATAGAATTGAAGGAAATATTTTTGATATGTACCGAATTAAACCCCTTCAATTAACTGAGCAACTGAACACTGACTATGCAGCAACACAAGAAAATATAAATTCACTAGTCTTTTCTTTATTTGTATGAAACCATTGCAAAAAATAATTAAGGGGGCTGGTGAAATAGAAACAGCTGTTTTAAAGCACTTATGACTCGCCCAGGAAGACCCAGGTTGAGTTTCTGGCACCCGAATGGTGGTTGACAATCATTTGTAACTCAGTTACAGGAGATGAAAACCCTCTCTGTCCCCCATAAACATCAAACATGCTTGTGATGCATATATTTAGGCAAAACACTCAACATAAAAAATCAAATAAAAATTGGAAATTTTTGAAGTGATTAAGGAGGGCAAACAACAAAAGAACAGAGGAATACCTGAAAATAAAATAAAATGGTATTTTGATGTTAGCCGACACTTTGTATTATTGCTGTTTTAGGCACAGGTTTTGTATTTGAATACGTTTTCCCACTGAGCCTAGCTTTCACAATAAGCTTCAAATAAGCATCATTGTTATACCTCAGGTAAGTCTGCTGGGGTGTAGAGATGTTCCATAGAGTTACATGGCTCAAGGGCAGAGTTGCAGCTCAAGCCAAGACCTATCTGCAAATACCATTCATGCTGCCAACTGCTCTGTATCTCTGACATGTGCCATGGGGTCATTCTCCCCACCATCCCAGTATTCCATTATCATAAGAGAGCAATGAGAGGTGGCCTGATGTGATGTTGCTCTCAGACCTAATAATGAAATATTGAAATTTCTCCCCAAATATCTGGAATAAGGACATAGATCCTGCCAGTATCATCTGGGGCCAGGGAGAATCATGTTATGTAGCCCAGACTGGTTTCTAACTCATGATCCTCCTGCTCCAGCCTCTCCAGTACTGACTAGGCTTATAGGTGTGTGCCAGCATGCCTGCCTCACTTGCCAACTTTTCCATTGTTATACCTTGAAAGTATTATCTAACACAATAAATAAAGCAAATAAATGAAACAAAGACTGAAAAGGGAGCAATAAAGCTGTTATTATTTGTATATTACATATAAAAGTAACATAGATAAATAATAAGTAAAAAATGCTACATAATAGTTAATAAGTGCCAGGTGGTGGTGGCACATGCTTTTAATCCCAGCATTTGGGAGGCAGAGGCAAGAGCAATTCAGTGAGTTCAAGGCTAACCTGGTCTGTATAGCAAGTTCCAGGACAGATTTCAAAGCTATACAGATAAACCCTGTTTCGGAAAAAAAAAATAACAACAAACAAAAAAGTTAGTGTGTTAGATGGCATTTTGTTCCTGTGATAGATACTGGAGAAAAGCTACCTAAGGACCTAAGAGAGTCCTTATTTTTGGCTCATGATGTCAGAGGCGTCAGCTGATGATTGGCTGGCTCCATCACTTTGGGCCAGAGGAAAGACAGTAATATGGTGGTGGCAGGAACACATGGCAGAGGCTGCTCACTTCACAGCAGTTGGGAGACAGACATACAGAGGGGAGAGGCTGGGCATGGGGCTCACCTTCCGAAGGCATGCCCTCAGGGACCGACTTCCTCTCGCCAGGCCCCCTTTTCTGCAGAATCTACCCTTTCCCAATAAACCCAGAAAACTAGAAATCTGTTACCGGATCAAGCCATGAATTACACCAGAGTCCTTATGATTCAGTTATTTCTTAACGGTTGGCTCCAGAAACTGACAAGCGCACCTGATCAGGAGTTCAAAACCAGCCTTGCTTACCTAGTGAATCTAGGGTCAACATGAGATTCTCCTAAAAATAAATAAGGGGCAGGAGAAGTAGCACAGAGGGTAGAGTGCTTGCCTAGCATATAGGAAGTCCTGAGTTCGATTCCCAACACTGCATCTGCTAGGCATGGTGGTGTGTGCCTGTAATCCCAGCACTTAGGAGCTAGAGACCCAGGAATCAGTAACGTGAGGATAACCTCGACTAGACTGCTAGATTGAGGTCATCCTGGGATACATGGGAATCTTTCAAAAATTAAAATAAAAGGACCAGCACTAATGTAGAAGAGCTGATCTCTAGGGAGATTACTACCAAATTTCAAGTGACTGTGATGTTTCAGGATTAGAATGGCATCAGCGTGACGGGAACAAAAGAGACAGATCATTAAATACCAGATCAACAGTAAATATTAGCAAGTCTCCATGCATTCACCTCCTTCAAATAGGAGCCCAGCTGCATTGACTGGACAAGTGTGCCCACCTGGAGAGCTATCAAGTAACGTGGGGCACAGGGCACTCAGGCCTCTGGAGTGCTTCACCTGCTAGGTATTATTCCAGAAGGAGAGATTCAGAGCACACCGCCATGTACAGGGGTGGAAGGCGTATTAGCCAAATCAGGGGGAACTGTGGGTGCTGAGGAGGAAGAAACTGAAAGAGCAGAAGGATGATGGAAATGTTTAAAGGGGGGGTCTGTGAGTAGAAGAGATGCCGTGTTGGAATGAACAATTTCTTCCTCTGCGGGGAGGAATGCTTAGAGGTCAGTCAAATTGCAAGAAAGGTTGCCTGCGAAGCCACTTGCTGAGATGGCAGACAGCCACTTACTGAGGACACCAGCTGCCAGGCCAGCTCCAGGCCTCCTCCTGTCCTCCCTACCTCTTCTACCTCTTGTTTCTGTGTTTGAAACACACACAGAAAGAGAGAGAGAGAGAGAGAGAATTTTGCCACAGTGACATATATATAAAAGTCTCCTAGTTAGATTCAACTGTTAACTTGACACAGCCTAGAGTCATTTGAGGAAGTCTGAATTGCATTGCAGAATTTTATTAATCAGACTGGCCTATGGGCATGTCGTTTTTTAAATTGCTAATTGGTGAAGGAAAGCCCAGTCCACTGTGGTGAGTGCTTCCCTTCAACAGATAGTCTCAGGTGAGATAAAGGAAGCTCGCTGAGCCTGAACCAGACAGAGCAGAGCCAAGGAGTGCCCCTCTTTAGTTTTTGCTTCAGCCTCCTGCCTTGAATTCCCGACTTCGCTTCTCTTGACAAAGCCCATCAGCTAGCAGAGGAAGGAAACCCTCTCCACCCCAGATTGGTTTTGGTCGTGATGTTTATCACAGCAACCGAGCTAGGATAAATAGGTCAGGTGTAACATTGTGAAATGCCTCCCCCATTCCTAACATATGGCTCAAAAGTCCTTGCAGTGTCTAGAACGGCAAAATCAGGAGTGGGAGGCAGAGGAGAGATGGTAATGCGGTGAATATTATCAAGGCACATTGTACACATGCATCGTAGATTTATAATGGAAACTCATTTGATCTAATAATAATTAACACACTCAACCAAATATATTTTAAAAATGAGTCTTTTGTATGCTAATGAAAGGACTGATTGATGTCTGTAGTTCTCTAGGTAGCTTCAATAGGGCTGGTCGCAAACAAAGATCAAGCTGTCATTGGCTGATTAGGGCATTCAACCCCACCTCCAGTCTCTAGGGAATAGAGAGCAGAGACAGCCAAAGCTGGGTTATTCATGGATGACAAATCATGCCTATATCATTGTCATACCTACCAAATCGAGCCTCCATAAGAACCCAAAAAAAACTATGTCCTGTGTCCAGATAGATGGATGTGTGATTTTGAAGATGGATATCTGACTTGAGAAAGCATAGAAGTTCCAGCATCCCTCGCCTTCTTTGTCCCATGCATCTCTTGCCTTCATTAACTTGGCTATTCTGATCATTATTGAATTACAGCCAAGTTCTTGAAAAAAAATCAAATGTATTGGACCCTTTCCTTATGTCTTGTGGCCTGACGGTAAACGCCCTCATAGGCTCATGTGTTTGAACACTCAGTCCTCAGCTGGTGGCACTGCTTTGGAAGATTGTGAAACCTTCAGTAGATAGAGCCTTGCTGGAAGGAGGTTATCAGTGAGCGACCCTAAGGTTTCTAGCTCACCTCCTGTCTCTATCCTAGAATATTTTTTGTCTAACTTTGGTGTGCGAAGTCTTTCTATATATGCATTGCTTTTATTGGTTAATAAGAAGCTGCTTTGGCCAATGGCTTAATAGAATATAGCCAGGCTGGAAAAGATATATAGAGAGAGTAGACAGTGTCAGGGAGAAGCCATGGAGACACCAGAGGAGAAAGATACAAGCCACCATAGGCAGAGTCAGTGAGAAGCCATGTAGTCCCACCGAAGATAGATGCCAGACAGAACTTTACCCGGTAAGCCTCAGCCATGTGGCGATACACAGATTGATAAAAATGGGTTAATTTAAGACATAGGAGTTATCCAGGAATATGCTTAAGATGTTGGCCAAAGAATATTGCAAATAATAACGTTTCTGAGTGATTATTTCAGGTCTTGGCAACCAGGAATGAACGAGCAGCCTCCAACAACATAACTTGAGCTTACACGTGTCTTGTACATACTGTCACAACCACTGTGAGTTCATGCATCCAGAAAATGTTATTTTCTTGTAGCCATCCATAGCTTCTTATAGTCTTTCCATCCCCTTCTTAAACTGTGAACCAACATAAACTCCTTCTCCCTTAAGTTTCTTCTTGCCAGTTATTTGGTCACCGCAAAGAGGGGAAAAAAAAAAACCACTACACTTACTTTGTAAATGCTTTTTAGAACAATGAGAGAATCAAGCACTCCTGGATCTTGCATTGCTGTGATGAAATAGCCAATAAGAAAGTAACCCAGAGGAGAAAGAAAGAGGCTTACTAGGCTTTTAATTCCAGACTGCAGTTCATCATTGAGGGAAAGTCAAGATAGAAACTCAAAGCACCACATCCATAGCCAAGATCAGAGAAAGAATAAATTCATGCATATTTGTTTGCTTTCATATAGCTTTCTTCTGTCTTATATAGTTCAGTATGCCCCCACCTAGGGAATGGTCCCACTCATTGTGGTTGGGTCTTCCCATGTCCATTGACAATCAAGGCAATCTCCCACAAACATGCACACAGGACAACCTGATCTAGATAATTACTTACTAATCTTCTCTTTCCGAGTGATTCTAAGATGTGTCAAATAAACAGTTCTAACTAAGTGACACACCCTGAAAGAAAACATTTTATGATGTATTTATTATTCGCTGTTAAGCCGTGAGCTTAGAGCAAACCGAGGACATGTTTCCATGGCGTAATTTATGATTCTCCTCCTCTGAGGCTGTATTATCATTCTCTGTTTTGAAAATTTAGCTGCCCAGAGAATAAAATTTCTTATTTAAGATAGGATAATTCATAAAAGTGTCAGGGACTAGTACCTGGCCACTGTTGAGGTAACACAGACATTGGGACCTTGAGGAGACGTCCTTCCCAGCGTTAACTGCAGCTCTCGCTCCTTGTCTAGTGTCAAGGAGATCTCTAAAGGAGATCCATCTTTGTATTATTTAAACCTCACATTGAGAGTCACATGGAATGCTGTACTTTTGTTGAGTTAGGAATCTAGGATTTGGAGACATTCATGCTGACATTATTATTGATGTCCTCGTTCATTCAAAGACACTTCTGGAGTTAATGCCAGTTTAAATGTCTCTTTTGAAGATGACTAACAGTGGGGTCTTTGGACTTGGAGGAGAGTCCTCTTTCTGTTGCCCAGAAGCCAAAAGACAGTGATATTAAATGTGACCACAGCCTAAAGCATTTCTTTTGACTATCCTTCATGGTGGTAAATCTTTGTCCTTTAAGTTTGGCTTTCTTTTTTTTTTTTTTTTTTGAAACAGCCTGATGTCATTTAGAATAAATCTGGTGTGAAATATGAAGGGCAGTCATTGCTAGTGGTGAACACCTCACTCTGGTCAGAAATAAGCAAATAAATTAGCAGCTTCTCTTTCTTCCGTCTCCTCCTTGTGGGGTGTAGCAGTGAGTTCTGTAAATACTTGGGGTAGGTCAGGTAGGTTGGCCTCCCCCTATCTATCAGGTACATTCTTATGTCATACAATCGAAGCCCTCTGGTTAGTGATACGGCTTGCCATGATCGAAAGTCATCAGTTTTGGACCACAATCTCCTCGTGTATCATTTCCCTTTTCCCACAGCGTCATCACTGTCTTCTTAGTGACTCTCACTGATGGCTGTCAGTGACAGGAAGAAAGTACACAGAGAGAGGCAGGTATATAAGGTAGAGTAGTCTCAGGACAACTATGGCAGATAAAAAGGGAGAAGCAGCTAGAGATAAACCAATTTCTTATACTAGGTACTAGTCAAGGTCAGAGAGATGCTCCTTCATGACCACCAACAAAGGAAGAAGTCGGAGGAAAAGACAAACAGTTGTTGTATTTTCAACAGCTCTTAATACGACATTCTTCCCACGTGCTCTTCAGTGAGCCCCTCCTTTCCTCCACCTGGGAATAATCTTGTAGCCACTAGCAAGAAAGAAGAATTCCTTTTCTTGTTTCTGTTTTACCTGAACTCATCAGCAGCATTAAATGAAAATAAAACTAATGCTATTCCATATGGAGTTGAGAATTGTTCTTTTGAGATTTGTGAAGAATTTTTCTGGGCATTGCATTGAATCTGTAGATTGTTTTTGGTAAGATTGCCATTTTTACTATGTTAATTCTACCTATCAACGAACATGGAAATTTTTCCACTTTCCAGTGTCTTCTTCAATTTCTTTCTTCAAAGATTTAAAGTTCTTGTCATACAGGTCTTCCACTTGTTTGGTTAGAGTTACTCTAAAATATTTTATATTATTTGTAGCTATTTGTGAAGGGTGATGTTAGCTAAAACAATCCTGTTACAGTAAAGAAACTTCAGAAGGCATCACAATCTCTGACTTCAAACTCTACTACAGAGCTACAGTACTGAAAACAGCTTGGTATTGGCATAAAAACAGACAGGAGAACAAAAGGAACTGAATCAAAGACACAGATATCAATCCATGAACAAACACCTGATTTTTGACAAAGAAGCAAAAAAATATAGAATGAAAAAAGAAAGCATATTTAACAAATGGTGCTGACATAACTGGATATAAAGATGTAGAAGAATGAAAATAGATCCATATCTATCTCCATGCACAAAACTCAATTCCAAATGGATCAAAGACCTCACCATAAAATCAACCACACTGAACCTCATAGAAGAGAAAGTGAAAGTACACTTGAACACATTGGCACAGGAGACCACTTCCCAAATATAACCCCAGTAGCACAGACACTGAGAGCAATAATTAATAAATGAAACCTCCTGAGACTGAGAAGTTTCTGTAAAGCAAAGGACAAAGTCAACAAGACAAAATGACAACCTACCGAATGGTAAAAGTTTTTTTTAACCAACCCTACATTGGACAGAGGACTGATCTCCAAAATATACAAAGAATTCAAAAATTGGTCACCAAAAGAACAAATAATATAATAAAAATGGGGTACTGATCTAAATGGAGAACTCTCAATAGATAGATCTAAAATGGATGAAAGACAATTAAGGAAATGCTCAACATCTTTAGCCGCAGAGAAATGCAACTCAAAACAACTCTGAGATTCTATCTGACATCTGTTAGAATGGCCAAGATCAAAAACATTGATGACAACTTATGTTGGAGAGGTTGTGGGGAAAGGGGAACACTCCTACATTCATGGTGGGAAACTGGTACAATTTCTGGATATCAGTATGATGATTTCTCAGAAAATTAGGAGACAACTTACCTGAAGACCCAGCAATACCACTTTTGGATATATACCCCCCAAAGAGTTCAGTCACACCACAAGGACATGTGCTCAACTATGTTCATAGCAGCACTATTTGTAATAGCCAGAACCTGGAAACAATCTACATGCCCCCCGACTGAAGAATGGATAAAAAAGATATGGTACATTTATACAATGGAGTACTACACAGCAGAAAAAATAATAACATCTTGAAATTTGTGGACAAATGGATGGATCTAGAAAATACCATAGTGAGTGAGGTAACCCAGATCTGGAAAGGCAAATATAGTATTACTCACTTATAAGTGGCTTTTAGACATAAAGCAAAGAAAAAACAGCTACAGTTCAAAATCCTAGAGAACCTAGACAACAATGAGGACACTAAGAGAGACATACATGGATCTAATCTACATGGGAAGTAGAAAAAGACAAAATCTCATGAGTAAATTGGGAGTGTGGGGTTTATGGGAGAAGGTAGAAGGGGAGGGGGAAGAAGGGAGGGGAGCAGAGAAAAATATATAGCTCAATAAAATCAGTAAAAAAAGAAAACTAATGAAAAGTGGTCCAATCTGATGATAGAAGCTCAGCTTAGATGCATAAGCTAGGGAACTTTTCTATTCCCTGTGAAATTCTTTAAATATCAATACAGTTAGCCTGCCTTGTTTTACGAGTTTTGCTTCAATGCCATGCCCCTTATTATAAAGGAATACTAATATCAATTTACCAAGCGCTTTGCATACTTTAGTTGACTTAATTCTCATAACAAGTGACCCCATACACAGTGGGTATCTGAGAAAGGTTATACACTGCTTTAAGGTCATGCAACAAGGTCATGAAGTGGCTGAGTCTGCCTTCATATCATGGTCACCTTTCACGGAGTCTCTTTCATGTGTAGTGACACTATTCTGCGGCTCATTCCGTCAGTCTACTCTACCAAGACGTGACTTCGAAAAAAAGCCCTTGGTTTCTTATGTAACACCTGTGGCCAGAGGGATGTTAGATACCAGAAATGTCATAAAGGAAGGATGGTCCGCAATTTATCCATTGCTGGAGTGAGGGAGCAGAGACACAGCCAGATTCACACCACCACCCTCAGCAGCCTCATGAATTCCCCTAGACTTTTAGGGCTCTGAACTAATACCGAACTGGCATTTCTGGCTTTGACAATAAAAGGAATTTCAGCAATAGTGTACTGATTAATTCTTATCATCAAATTGATGCAACTAGTGCCACCTGAGAAAAGGGAAATTAATTGGGTGGTTGCCTTGATAAGGAGGCCAGTGATAAAGTTTGGGGAACAGCGTCTTGATTGACATCAGATGTAGGAGGACCCAGCCCACCCATAGGTGGTATCATCCCCAAACTCAGAGCTGTATAAGAAAACTAAGGATTTATAGGCCTGGGAGAAAACCAGTGAGAAGTGAGACAATAAATACCCCTCCATGGTTTCTGCTTCAGTTCTTGCCCTTGGGAGCCATCAAATGTATATGTGGTTAGTGCTAAGAAAGACAAATAATTGTGACTCTCCCACCTCCCTAGAGGAAGCCATGCCTTACTCACTCAGATATGGCTTCTTTTCGTAACTTTCTGGGAGAACACAGATGTGCTCAGATGTGTTTTGTGCCTCTACTAAGATACATTGAAACGTCTCCAACTCTGCTTTATCAGAAACTGGCTCCCAAGTGGCATATTAAATGATTATTAAGAACACCCCCAAACTCTTTCCTCCTCTTTGCAGAAGTGAGGTAAGCAGGATAACTCTAGAGGTGCCTTGGATGGAATTATAATCTGACAATGCTAACCCCGAAGCCACTAGGGTTGCACAGGAAATTTAATACACATCCTTTCACTGTAAATGGACTTTCTGTGAGATTCCTGCGAAATTGCTGGCTTACAGCTGTGAAGGAAGAATGGCCTCATGCATGTGCCATTGTGCTGGAGTTATTGCTTCTCTGATGAAGAGGCTCCAACCGGATCCTGGGTGTGGGGTTGCTTTGTCTTTTTGCCTCTTTCAGATTTTCCCTGCCTTTCTCTCCCGCCTCATGTATAATATACAGTACCCCTGCTGCGATCAGAGGTGGCCCTGCACAGCTGTGATGGTTAAACATGATTGTCTCCTCAAACTGTGAACCAAAGTAAACCCTGCCTCCTGAAGTTGCTTTTGATTAGGTGTACGGTCACAGGAACAAAAAAAAAAAGTAAGTAAGTAACATAATAATCAATGTCAATGTTGATAATGGGATAAACATGAAGGAATGCTAATGTAGGCATTAATATTTATACAGTAGTGCAGTGATCATTTGGTAAATAGGCACCAAACCAGAATTTCCGTGCTGCCTTTTTGAACCAAGAACTGGGTTGGGGTTTGGGTCACTTCCTAAGCTCAATTCTGCCTCTCTAATATCACAGCAATTGTTCACCATAGGAAGCACAGTGCTCAGATTTTTTTTTTAAACTCTCTCTTCCTATAAATCCCCTCAATGGTCTCTAGAACAAGGACCATCTCCTCTTCTTGGGATGACTAAGACTCTGAGTTTAAGTCATTTTCTTCTGGTCATAGGTTAGCACATGGCACAGGCTAGATGGGAATGAAGCTCCGGTGGATTCCAAAGTGCTACAGTAACTTAGTTTTGAAAATGCAAGCTTAAATGAAGACCCAAGGAACTGACAAACTGTCAGTTGGTGAGCCACCGATTTCTTCAAAATCACAGGTTGTGGACCTGCTTTCAGGCAGTCAGGGATCTGTGGCCATGATGTCCATTCTCACCGAAGTGTGCCCTTGTGCTCTCGATACCTTTGGTTTACTCTCTCCAATACAGTGAGAAAGCTGAGGTTCAACGGAATAAATACCCAGCAGAACACTTGTACCCATGTGCCTCCATCCTTGTGGAAAGAAGCCTGAATGCATCAAATGCAATCACTCATTCCATTTACACTTCCCCCAAGAGGCCCAGGACAACTGCGATCCACATTTTGCTGCTATCGGCCCATCTTAGTGTCTAACAAAACAGAAGCACAGACAGGAGGGTGATTTCCTGTCGTTTTCCCTGCCTGAGCTAAGAGGCTGCTGAGGAGCAGAGAGGAGTGGTCCAGAACACAGCCGTGGGTTGCCCCTCACACCACATCCCAGCATTTTCTGTACGTGTGAAACATAAACCTCTGTGTTAATATTTATACCAAGTGGGGCAAATGATTGTCTCCCCAGTAAGTGACATAGCCAGGCTCTGAGGAAGTTTTGAACTGCTGCCCGGATTGGGGGATGAGTCCTTCCATGTGCTGAATCCTGCTCTAACGTGCAGTGATACAGACGCCGTTCACCATTTAGTTAGGCAGCAGTTAATGAGAGAAACACAGATACAAGCAGCCTCATGAAATGTCCCTTGTGACCTTGAAAAGGATCATTGTGGGTGACTGATCTATTATATATAAAGAGAAGACTCTGAGAAACTCAGTTCCCATAAATAACATGAGCCACCGATCCAGGATTCAAACCTACACTTGTCTAATACCAAAGCCCCCACTCCCAATCCTTGTACCACTTAAAGTCATTTCCCTCACCTGCTGTGCCACCTGCATGATCTTCAGTGTAGAATGTCACAATTTTCTATTTATGTAGCTTTTCCTCTCCAGATATTCAGACCTCACTCTGATTTACCAGGAAATTTGGTCCACTGGTTTTGATATATCCCCAAAGACGCCAGGTAGGCAAATCAACTGCACTGGGAGGCAGAGGGATGCTCTGTTCCATTGCCATAAATTTCCTTCATCTCAGAATCATTGGAATACAATGAATGATAGTAAATAAACAGACTGATGGCACCCAATGCTGAAAAGATGCCACAGCTGGAGACTCGACCCTAAATAAGACATTAATACCACCCAAGTAGGGCTTGGGGAGTATTGTAGAAGAGAGGGTAGGAAGTATGGAAGAGTCAGGAGAAAGGATGAAGGACTTTAAAATGTCATCATCTAGACTCACACAACCATTTCAATATCGAGTCACAACAACTGTGGGTACCTACATTGGGCCCCCAGAAGACCACCACCCCAAGTAAGGCTTAGGGACTCTTGTAGAAGAAGAGGTGGAAAGTATATAAGAGTCAGGAGCCAGGATGAAGAGCTTTAAAAAGTCATCACCTAGGCCGGGCGGTGGTGGCGCACGCCTTTAATCCCAGCACTCGGGAGGCAGAGGCAGGCGGATCTCTGAGTTCGAGGCCAGCCTGGTCTACAAGAGCGAGTGCCAGGACAGGAACCAAAGCTACAGAGAAACCCTGTCTCGAAAAACTAAAAAAAAAAAGAAAAAAAAAAGTCATCACCTAGACTTGTATAACTATTTCAATATCAGGTCACAACAACTGTGGTTGCACAAGGTCCACAAAAGACCAGCTCTATGAACAGTCACGGAAGGGCAACGGTCTCAAGGGGCTCTACCCTTTCTTGTTGAAATATAGCTGTTGATAGATTCTAGGAGAGGGTGATTCACTGTCTTTAGCCGCTACTGAGCCTACCTGACTTCAGTAGGTAGCTCTAAACTCATAGTCAACAGAGATGGTTCTGTTCAAACAACACAGTGAATCACAACACAACTAATAGGTGTGAGAGAGAGAGGTGGGTGGGGGAAAGTGGTCAGGATGCAATGTGAACATGGGTGAAATTACCCAACTTGAAGTATAATGTGTTGAATTAGAATAAATAATAGTAGTATTATCATATTGCTGTATATATGTATATGTGTATATACATATATGTGTATGTATAAAGCTTTCCCCATTTATATATAAAGTTTAGTCAATCATTTAATTACTTTTGTGGGCTAAGCTACATCCCCTCAAGGAAAACAGGTTGAGTTCCTCCAAGCTCCGGTGCAGTGAAAGCGGCCTTAGTGTGAAATAATATTACATGGAGGCAATCAATTTCAGGAAGTTCTTAGAATGGATTCTGGCATAACATAGCTGATACCCTATTTCACAAGAGGGACGTCCCATGGAGAAAGACCAGAGGGATTAGAATGTGAAGACTTGGGGGAAATGAGCCCTGTGACTGCAGCAATGTAAGTCTTGGAGTTCCGAGAGGGACGGCAAATGCCTGGAGCCAGAAGGAGAAAGGGAGGCCATCAGAAAGAGCATGGTCCCGCCCATTCCTTCTCAGATTTCCAGCCGACTGAACTAAGACAAAACTCTGTCATTTGAAGCCCACTAGTATGGGGTATCCTGTCATGGCAGCCACAGGAACCTACTAGGACCATGAGTGATGATGGCCACTGGGTTTCAGGCTCTGTACCAGTCTAGAGAAAGAATAGAATCTACAATCAAGCACTAGTGATAGATACCTAACCAGTTGTATGAATTGATATTCATGACTGTGGTATATACAGTGAGAAGAAGATTCTCGACAAGAACCTGAGGTTTTGACCTCACCTAGTTATTGAGATTTTCCATGGGAAGAGAAGCTGAGACCTCGAGGTCTTTGGAGTCGCGGATGAGCACGATAGGGAGAGCAAACTATTTATAAAGCCATGTATAAAGGGATGAAAAGACAAGGGGGTGGAGGGAGGGAGAGGAGAGAGCCAGGGAACTGATTTTGTTGATAATTATCAGTGTTCAGTGTGAGGATTTGAACTCCATGCTGTCTGTTTCTTTCCAGCCACTCACCCATCCTGAGCACTGGCCCTCAACAAGGTCTTCTGGGAAGAAGCAGTCTTGACTAGATGTCACCATGATGGCAATGTGTACTGCTCAGCCGTGTTTGCACTAGGTCTCGGAGAGCCTTCAGTTCCCACCCCGCTAAGCCTATGCTACATGAGTACCAGCTGGGAAGATTGATGCTTGCTTGGAGCTCAGGCGCCATCGACACAGATTCAAGGGTCTTGGAAAGGTCCCCTTAGTTATGGTCAAACGATCTGTGACCACGGTTTACGGCTGTAAATGTCTCTTTTCAATTTCTTAGATTTCAGGGCTTCGAGCTGTGCTTCAGTAAAGAAGTATCTATCCTGTGACAATGGGAAAGGAAGTGATTGATTGTCCCCATCGCCTAAGACACAGAGCCGAGGAGCACTGGGGCTGCTTGTCTGAGTCCAGCGTTGTGCTTGCCTTGGTGCACACATCCCAGCTCCTTTGGTCTCTCTCTGACCTTCAACTCAGATTATTTTTCTTGTTAAAATAATAGGGCCAGGAAGAGAAGGGAGTTCGGGGGTAAAGGGGAGTGGGGGAGCGGGACATGGAAGGAAGAATGTGGGGAGGCTGCGGCCAGGATATAAAATAGATAGATAAATAAAAAAAATAGGTCTGCCTCAAACTAAAATTTGAATGAGAATAAAACAAAACAACAATAAAAACAAACAAACAAAAAACACAAAACACTTCTCAGACTACCTGGACCTTGGTAAGCATTCAATTAACATTCAATATTATCACTATCTTTCCTCGCATTAATCAACATTTACAACCATATGCACAGACTTTTAGACTTTCAGGTGCCTAAGTACATTCGCACATTCTTTGTAATCAAGTCTAAGCATGAGTAAGTGATTAGTGGTGGTAATGTTAATTAACTCTCCGCGGTAAAAAAAAAGGGGGGGGGGGGCCAGGGAGAGCCCTGCACTTAAACAGTTGATTGCAAGGAAGGGGTTCTGTTCTGCAAAGGCTCTCGATGGGGGCCCTCTGCTTTGCACTCAGAGGCAACAGAAGTTAGCTCGATCACCACTCCCCTCCTTTTTAATTAGAAAGCGCTAAGAAGATGAAAATGCGTAATAAGGTTCTGCAGTAGTTAAGTGTAATTCAAGTAATGTGTGCCTGGGGACCCTCTCCATCACTGCGCTGGCACACACAGCAGTACAGTGAGGAGCTGCCTTGTCAGGGCACGCGGAGGCCCGACTTGGCTTCCTCATCAGCTCTCTCGGTGCTAGCTGTGGGACATTTCCAGGACACTTAGCCTTCTCAGGGCCTCCGTTTCCTCGCTGTGACGATAGTGACTCTGATATCTTGATGTCATTTGGAAAGTAAACTATGACAGTGTGACAAACAATGATACCATTTACCTTGTGTTCAGAACTTAGAGCAGGCACACGGTAGGCACCCTTCATAATGTCAGTGGGCGTGGAAATCAAGCATCCAGGAAACAGAGATCGGGGAGATCGTTTATGGCAACTGAAGTAAACCAGCCGCAAAGACGGACTACATACGTTCTCTCAGAATCACGTGAGCAGCACAAATTGGAGTGGAAAGATTAGTAAACAGGAAGAGAACACAAACCTGGAGAGGTAGGGAGCTGGGGTAGCTCTAGCAGAGTTGGGAGAAGGGGGAGGTGAGTGTGATCAAAGTACGTTGCAGGAAAATTTCAATGATTTAGTACTATATTGTATTTAATTAAGATAGAATACCGGCAGGCCAGGGGTGGACCTCCCTAGGCTCCGAGGAGAAAAAAGAGGCCCACCTGGTGCCTTGTGATGCAGGGCTGATAAGCTCTATTATGGTGAGCAAATGTATGGAGTGGTGTGTGTGTGTGTGTGTGTGTGTGTGTGAGAGAGAGAGAGAGAGAGAGAGAGAGAGAGAGAGAGAGAGAGAGAG
>JABTXL010000003.1:5349676-5422895 GCA_025134845.1 Neodon shergylaensis | reverse complement strand
GAGAGAGAGAGAGAGAGAGAGAGAGAGAGAGAGAGAGAGAGAGAGAGAGAGGGAGGGAGGGAGGTAGTCCCAAAAGTTCCAGAAATGTGGCCCAGTTTTAACAGTTTCTTTTGGGGAAACTTAAGTGCTCTGAATACTTCTGTAGCAAGCTTACAAAGCAAGGGCTAGAACACTGAACATCTAAATTGCTTTGGGTCTCGGTTAGGGATCGTGTTTGAAGAGGCGGAGGCAGGTGGCCAGACCACACAGGCCCCACTTTCTCATGCCCTGAATAGACAGGGACGTTCCTTCTGGGATAACACCACGAGAAGGGCAGAGAGGAGACAAGGGACTGGGAGGGACCAAGAGCTCCCAAAAAATAGAGAGCGGTGTGTGGCCCCACTGGCAGCTGATTTCCAACAAACGTTTATAAACAACTGCCGTTTGTCTAGTGCGTGTAATCAGTGAACGAAGATGGAGAGCCCGTCATGGCTGGAAGTAATGTTACGTAGATAACTAACTTAAATCTGATTTAGGGAAGAGAGAGGAGGGAACAGACAGCTGTCAGTTATGTCCTAACTCCACCCAAGCCCAGCTACAGCTCTATCTGCTACAGGAAGCTCTGGAATCCCCCCCCACCCCACAATCCCCCCAGTTTCCCCCTCCCACTCCTCCCCGCAAGCCATCTTCAGCATTCACCCAGCAATAAATGGTCCGTTCCAAAAGACTGGCCCAAAGGGATCAAGAGCTTTGGGTCATGTCACTACCTGACAGTCACCAGGACTTATCCCTCTCCATTTTAAAATGAGAAATACTCTGTTCTCATCCTTAGGAGATGCACTGAATTCTTGGAGGGGCAGACCATCTCTTCCTGCCTTTACCTGCAAGTCAGAACCTGAGGAAAACTGAGAAGACAGAGTTCTGTGAAACAAAAGGTGTGTAGTGTCTTTACCGCTTCTCCACAGCCCAGTGTGTTGTGTAAACAGAGCTAAACTGGAGACGTTCAGGTAGGAGGTGAGTGCAATTACTGGTATTAAGTAATAGGCTTCCGTCTAGAAAATCTCAACTAAAAAGGACAGGGGAGATGAAGAAGAAGGAAGACAAGAAACATTGTGTTCACTTCCTTGTTGTGTTCTCCCCAAGTCAAAGCAATTCACTCCTTGAGCTGTGTGATTCCTGTCGCTTATTCACCCATAAAGTGCTCCCTGAATTGTCCTCACATTAGAAGAACGTCTCGCCCTGAGGCATACATATTCCTGGGATGCTTTCTTGCAATAACACCTGGCTAGTGGGAGCATTCAGTGACTATCCCCATCCCTTCAATGCACAGAAACCCCAGATGTCCATCGTCTACCTCTAGAGTTCCCTGGAGACTGGCGGAGACCTTGCTGAGCCTGTTCTGTAGCTCAGGTCAGGTCCTCCTCCTGCCCTCTGCTGCTCACTCCTCTCCTGTTGCTCCTGAATCCAAACATCTGTGCTTCAGCTGAGCTCCAGGGTAAAGTAACTGGCCCCAGGGAAGAGTCCATGATCCAAGATGAGTAGCCATTTTTAACACGAGAGTCAGCTTCGCTGCCCAATTTTACCTGTAAGACCCTGCCAGGCTAAAAAGCTAGAATATTTAAATCTTCCACCGATATGCAGTATAAAAAGTGGCACAGGAGGCCTATGGGGGGGGGGGTGGGCACATATACATGATCTCACATAACTTAGAAAATGTGTACTGTGATTCCAGTGTCACTTTAATACATATGTATGTCACATGTAAGGACTTATATTCAAATTGAACCCACAAAAGCCTTCTGTGCCCCATCCAACCTCGAACATCAGTGATCTTTCTATTAACTATTTAGCCCCAGCCTACCATTCACATTTTCACAGATGTTTCGTCTCTCCCATGCATAGGATAAGTGCAATCTTCCTTCCTGTGGAATTTACATTCCGGGAGAGACTAATGTAAACATACAGTGTGTTCTAAGTTGTGATGAATCTCTTTAAATGCACAGACACCATGCAAGAAGAGCCTGCAAGAGTGACGAAGGTGAGTGCAGAACTCAGCAAGGCTGACCTTGGGAAATGGCATTGCAGCTGGGGCTGATGAGTGGATAGCATCAGCTTTGGCCTCGTCCCCTTGCTCTAGGCTGCTCAAATAGATATTTTTAAAGTGTTGCCTTGCTCCAAGCACTGGGCAGGACAAAGAAGAAGCCAGGGACACGAATGCGTAGGCATTCATCTTAAGGGAAAGATGATGTTCATCTGGGAGAGGGTGGACCTCAGAGACACTGGGAAGAGCATTGGGAAAGACTGGGACCCCAGCTGGATAGACTGAAGATGCATGGGGTAAGACCTCATCTGTGACTATTGTCTCCCAAGAAACTATGAACTCCTGACTCAGAAATTCTCCTCTGGTTTTGGTGTCAGCGAAATTATGAAACTTGAGAAAATAAAATCATACTCCATGTCATTGAAAATCATAATATTTGCCACCTAAAATATACCAACATTCTCAGAGACTTACCCAAGTTCTAAAAGTTGTCACTGGGACTATGGTGAGAGAGAGACAAGAGAGGAAGACAAATTCTCATTTGATGGCTTCTTATTCATGGGACTTGGCAACCAAGTCTCAAATTACACAATCCATTTATCAATTTAGAAGATGAAATCTTTAATCTTACCTTTGACAGTTTGATACATGAATATAGTATATTTTGATCATACACACCCCCTCATTGACCGATTTTATCCTCTCCTTACTCCTTCTGGATGCCTTCTTCCTTCCCAGCTTCCCTCCTACTTCCACATCCTTCTTAATGACTGGTTGAGTTTAATCAAGGTGGTTTGCAGGAGTGTAGTGTGTAGGGTTAGTCACAGGAGTGCGGGCAATTTAGCAGTGGCTGTACCATTGAAGAAAAGGTTCCCCTTCTCCCAGCAACCAATAACTGTCAATAGCTCTTCAGCTAGGGGTGGGGCTTTGAGACCCCTCTTCCATCAATGCCAGGTATTTATTGAACAAGCTATATCTATGAAGAATGATGCCAGCCTATAGAATGTATGAGTAGAACTTCCAAAGGAGAATAGTTAATAAGAACTCCACTGGCCCTGTCCAGAGAAAGACAGTAGCAACAACAACAGAAGGATGGCTGTGACTCCCCCATCTTCACTAAATCAAAGGCAGTGTGTGGGGAGGTGGTACCCAAAGAGAACCATATGAATCTGGAGCTGAGAGACACTGCAAACCCTGGCCTCAGCATCTTCTGGGGACATGCCACATACCAACTCATAGCTAGAGATTCTCCAATGGTCCTTTCCACTTTCCCGGGTACCGTGTTCCCTGCTGGGTTTGTCTTATTCTTGTGACATACCAGGGACATACCTTGCGGGGAATCTGCCTCACTGAAAGGCAAAGTGACTTGGGACGAAAGAAGTTTCTGGAAAGACTGCATGAAAGACATCACATCGCTGAAAGGAGAGCCGCAAAGTCTGGCTTCTCTCCATCCTAACCCCAGCCCAACTTTGATCTGGTTTAGACTGATGTTTTGAACTTGAGGTTTTCCCATGCCTCTATGTGCAAGAAGGCCCACGAGCTGTTGACAGAAGCGTGGAAAAACTCTGTCATTCCTGCTGAGGACATTGCTGACCCAGCAGTTGAGAACCCTGAGGGAACCCTGTAAGGACCCATCAACCGTGAGGAACGGCACTTCACAATGACACTGAGGAATGCTGCCACCTCTGCCGGCAGAGCCCAGGGTGGCGTGGCCTGGTACAACCCACCCTTCTTGGCCTTGGGGACCAGCCGGGTGTGAAAGATTCGGGAGACAACGTCTGTGCAGTTGTTTCTTACTGTAAGTGTCCAGGACCGAGAAGAAGGAAAGCATCGTGGAGTTTTCGCTCCTCAGCAGTGTTTTGGAACAGACTTTTCCTTATTTGCACCAGATGCTCCAGCACACCGCCCGGTTTTCATGACTTCGTGTTAAATTAACCTCTCATATGTGGAGACCGCTTGCTGCAATGCAGCCTGGGAGGAAAACCAAACGGAACGGAACCAGAATGTAGGCCAGGACTTAGCTACCACTGCAGTCCCATCTGCCTCCAGGACTGAATCTTATCTGATCATTTCCATGGCAACAGCTGTGGGATTAGAATAGGATGAAGGTTTAGGAAGAGTTACTGGAATTCGGTCCTAAACAAGTGAGGATTATTTAACTATGCTCTCGTGTTGCCATGGGAACGCAAATTTACAAATCAGGCAGGATTTTTGTAGCTCCGAAGCACAGAATTATATTCTCAGGGCTGCTTCAAATCCTCCAGTTCCATTTTCGGTCCCGTGGGGGTGGGCATAATTACCTCGCTGGACACAGCTTGATTTTTCCACAAATACTTTTATTTTCCCTTTAAAACCAGGGGAACAGACCAAGTTCAAGATCAAAGCAATAGTCCTTAAAACGCTGTCCTAATTTTTGAAAAGTCAAATTTGATTTAGCTCAGAGAGAGAATTTTAAACATATGCTAAGGAGCATAGACAGAGTCACTTAAACCTCATATATGAATCAAAACCGAAATTATCCGCATTAAAATGGTATTTATTTCTCTTAATGCCAGTCAACCCTGGACTTTTAATTTGTTTAATAAAAAAATGAATGTCGAGTCAATAAAGCTTCGTCTTTGATCAGTGTTTTAGGGTCTACAAACTGCTTTCACCAACAATAGCTTCCCTTTATCTTCCAAATACATACAATTTAATAAGAAGAAGAATAAAGAATAGCAAACAAGAGTGCCAGTACCTGTCTCAGAGCCTGACCACACCCCTCTTACCTCCATCAGAACATCTGCCAGAAAACCGAAGCTGCTGACAATTGAGTTTTAGTCTTAGTGGTTCCCTACCCACTCCCAAACACTCCGACTACCATTTTCCACTCCCCAGCCCTTCTTGTGGCACAAATACTCCAAGCCTCCCACGTGGCTGACACCACCTTCTGTCGCGATTATCCGTACCAGCTGCTTAAGTCAGTACGATGACAGGGAGCTGTCAGAAGTGGAGTGACTTCCTTCAAGGTTAAGCAGGAATATAAAGGGAGAACTGGGCCATCAGTCAGAGCCTTAAAGTCAGAGTGGGAAGTGATGGGGCTCTCTTTTGGACAGGGCAGGAATAGGCTATTTGCATATTGATGGTATCTGTGCCGTGAGTCTTGGAGACCTGGCTGTCAAGATGGAAAACTGCAGACAAAAGAGCTGAGCAATCATCTTTGTATTAAAGCTTGCAGCCACACGCTTGAAGCACATTACTTAAACCTGAGCCAAGCCTGGGTGTGCTCAAGCCTGTGATCTAAGAGAGGGGTACAACTTAGTTTAGTACAAAAGACGTTCTGAAATATATACTCGTTCTTGGGTCCCCGGAAGAAGTGAGCTACAGTCTGTTGGGCTACCTGGTCACATTTATCAACATCCAAATATCATATAACTTTTCACCCCTGACTTCCTAGTCAACCACTATGTGGAGATGTTTATTTGATATGATTCGTAATAGTAAAACATGCACTGAAACCATAAGTGTGTGGAGACAGCCTAAATATAAATATGAAAATGGCAGAAATATCAACAGATGCTACACTGTTCAGTCGGTTTGATTGGCCCATATGTGCAAACATGGAAATAGCTCCCAAACGCAGCACTCCGTAGGACAGGCACGGGTAGAACAGTAGAACAGTGGGCGTGAACGCAGAGCTCAGGCCACAGGCTGGGAACACACAAATGAGGTCTGAAAAGTCCCTAGGAAACCATGGGCAATAGCTACATCCCGAGAGTGGGACGACAGCTCCTGAAGGACAAGAGAGCACTGATTTGTCATTTGACAAATTTCACTCATTTTTATTTTAAAAATACACACATGTATATTTTCATGTTAGTTTCTTGAGACAAGGCCTCATGTAGCCCAAGCTGGCTACAAATGAGCTTTGTGGTTGAGAGCTCCTACAACTCCTGATTCTCCGGCCTCTAGCTCCAACCGCTGGGGTTACAGACTTGGGTCACCGTGTCTGCTGTCAGCGTGTAGGATTATGCACAAGTCGAACAAGCACTCCACCACGTGAGCTATATCCCCAGCCCCACATACTACTAATAATAAAAAAAATTATTAGTATTGCATGATTAGAAAATCACAGGATGGGAGGGATTGAACTGGTGCGGCAGACTCATAGCAAGGTGGAAATGGTAAGAAGATAAAAGATGAAAGGAGAAAGTAAACAGAAAACTTCTTTAATTAGCAGACGCCAAATGATCTTTATAGGATCTTTAAAAAAAAAGTGAACAGCTTTGTTGATGTATAATTTGCATACTATAAAGCCCCAGACATTTTTAAAGCGTAGAACTGCATGGAGTTTTAAGCGTACTTATAAAATTACGCGATTATAACCATCATCTAACTTTAGACTATTTTCATCACTTTGAAAGAACCTTCTACCCATTAGTCATCGTTCCTCATTATCCACTCTTGTCGCATATTCTTTGGCAGCCACTAATTTGCTTTCTGTTGGTTTGTCTTTTCTGGGCACTTCCTGTAATTGGAATTAAACAGCATGGGGTCCTCGGAGACTAGTTTCTTTCACTTGACAGAATGTTTTCAAGATTGACTCATGTTGCATGAGTTATCTCTCCTTTTATGTTATCTTTTCCGTATCTATCCATCAATCGATGGGCTACTGCTATGAACACACATGTAAAACTCTCATCTGATAGCACATTTTCCTCCTGGGTAAATACATAGGATTGGCTAGATAAAAGAATAGGTGCTAAAGCTTTTAAGAAACCGCTACCCTGCTTTGCAAAGTTTAATTAATTAAAATTAATTAACATTCAAAATTAGTGTTAGTTTTCCAAAGAAGTGTGGGAGTCCTGGCTCTTCTCATGTGCTTTCTTGTCTTCGGCATATCATGGCATCTCTACGAATCATCTGTTCAGACAGCTGAGGGGATGGCTCAGTGGGTAAAAAGCGGGCTATGCAAGCATGGGGACCTGAGTTCGAATCTTCAGAACTCACCCAGTGCTGAGTGCGGCCCTGTGCATCTGTCCTAGTACAGGCTTGGAAGGCAGAGAGAGGAGGATCCCTGAAGGTCCAGGCTAGTTAACCTGGTGTATGCAGCACTGAACGACATGAAAGACCTGCACCCGAGCTTGTCCTCAGACCTCCACATACGGCTTCCCATGTAGATAAACTAATATGTGCTCACACACATCACACAAGCCCCACACCTGCACACATCCGCATGTGAAAGACAAAGGATCATCTGTATCCATAAAATCTAAGACTCATCAAATATTTGATTGGAGATATTTTCCCACTCTATTGGCTTTTTTTAACCTTTTTATCCCAAAACTGGAGAGACAACATTGATTTTTGTATATTCATCTGATATAATAAATGTGCTGATTAGATCTACCAGTCCTAATAGAAAGGAGAGTACTTAGAATATTCTTTGCTTTCCTCCTCCTCCTCCTCCTCCTCCTCTTCTTCCTCTTCTTCTTCTTTCCTCCTCTTCTTCTTCCTCCTCCTCTTCTTATTCCCCCTCTCCTTCTTCCTTTTTCTTTTTTTTGAACAGTAAACTGCATATATTGTATACTTACCAGGCATGTTATATACAAAAGAAGAAGTAAGGTGGCGGATAAGAACTTGAAGAATTAAACACACATACTAATCACTATTTCTAGCTAGTAGAGAAAAATGCAATTTGTACAACTTAGACTTTGTAACAAGTTTTGGTGCCTTCCTAAAGGAAAATGAACAACACATATGTTTATATTCCGATTAAGAAAACACTTTTAAAAAGGTTCTTTCCATCATGGAATGCTACACAACATCAAATCACTACACAGACTTATTTCCCAGGGAAGGCTGGTTGAGCCGTGTGTACTTTGATCTCACTGTTGAGAAGCAAGGTCAGCAATTGCACCTTTTCCAAGAGATACCCCAGCATCCAAGTCTCTCCTCCAGTAGAGTCCACCCTGCCTTCAGGTTAACTTCCTGCTAACTCTTTATAAGTCTTTTCTCTGATCATCTTCTGCATTTTTTCTAAGTTTGTTTTTAAAAATAACTTAGTTTCAAGACTTGCTTTTAACCTTTTCTTGGGTTCTGCAGGTTCAAAGCATTTCTCCCTCCCTTCTTCCCCGCTTTCTCTAGGCAGATACCACTTTTTCTCTTTGTTTCACTTTAAGTTCTGCAAATTCTGTTTTGTGCTCATAGGCTACCACTGTTAGGGAACAAAAAAGTTTTCCTTACATCATTGTGGTTGGGTCTTGAAATATCATTTCTCCACAGAACTCTGAAAACACTCTTTTTCTCTAATATTGCTTTGTCAGGCTGAAACAGCCTTGGTGAAAGATATCTTTTATTAGTCTTTCATTAGGGTCCATGAAAAATACTTTAATGATTATTTCAAATTCACCCCATCCTATTTCAGTAATTTTATAGGAAGATTATTAATGACTCTTAAAGGATTACCACAGCTTGCATGTAATTTAAACTGGACTTCCTTCACGTATGTTGGTATATCTTCATTTATAGATGGTTTTACATATACTGTCTACTGGTAAGTGTGCCCATCTTCTTTACCCAAAATATTAGGCAATGCCACCATAAACTACTGTTTTAACAATGGTACCCTCCTTCACTCTCTGGCCATAGTCAGCACCAAATTCCTAAATTCTGACATTCTCTAGAACATATTGTCCCAGGAAAGGAGCCACTGCATTCTGTTGTTTCTGTAATTGATATACATCCAGCTCTAATCCATGATGGTCTAATAGGATGCATGGAGTTATTTCAATTTTCTTATATCTTCTGTTGAAACTTGCCTTGTGTCTTGAGTATATGGTGAATTTTGGAGAAAGTTCCAATTTTGGAAAAAGGTGTATTCTTTTGGTTTGGTTGAAATGTTCCATAAATACCTGTTGAGTCCATTTGGCTTATGAAGTAAGTTAGCTCCAGAATTTCTTTGTTTAATTTTTGTCTGGATGACCTGTTCATTGGCAAGAGTAGGGCATTGAGGTCTTCCACTGTCACTGCGTAAGGGATAATATGTGATTTGAACAGTTTCTTTTAGGAACTCGGAGGCCTTTGTATTAGTGCATAGATGTTAAGGATTGCAATGCCCTCTCTTGGTGGATTTTCCCTTTGATGAGTGACCTTGGCTACTCCTTCTGATTGGTTTTGCTCTGATGTCTGTTTTGTCAGATATTAAAAAGGGCTCTATCAGCTTGCTTCTCAGGCCCTTTTGCCTGGAATAATTTTTCCATCCTTTTACCTTGAGCTGATGTCTATCCTTGATGTTAAGGTGTATTTCTTGGGTGCAGAAGAAGGCTGGATCATGTTTTCAAGTCCATTCTGTTAATCTATCCCTTTTATGAGGGAATTGAGACCATTGATATTGAAAGGTATCAATGAACAGTGTTTTGTTGAACCCTATTATTTTGTTATTATGGTGTGTAGTTCTACTCCCCCCCCCTTTTTGCTGATCTGGGATTATTTATTTCTTGTGTTTTCTTGGGTGTGGTTAACCTCTTCAGGTTGGGGTGTGAGTTTTTCCTTCCAGCACCTGCTGTAGGGCTCCATTTATAGAGAGATACAACTTAAATTTGGATTTATCATAGAATGTCTTTTCTTCCCATCTATTGTGATTGAAAATTTTGCTGGACATAGTAGTCTAGGTTGGCATCTGTGGTCCTTTTGGAGTTTGTAGAACATCTTTCCCAGCCTTTCTGGCTTTTAGAGTCTCAATTGTAGAGTCAGGTCTTATTCTAATAGGCTTGAATTTATGTTATTTGTTTTTTTCCCCTTGCAGCTTTTAATATTCTTTGTTCTGTAAGTTTAGTGTATTGGTTATTATATGCTGAGAGGAACATCTTTTCTGATCTAGTCTATTTGATATTCTATATGCTTCTTGTGCCTTGATGGATATCTCCTTTATGTTGAGGAAATTTTCTTCTGTAATTTTCTTGAAAATATTTTCTGTGCCTTTGAACTGGGTTTTTTTCCTTCTTCTAATCCTATTATTCTTAGATTTGGTCTTTTCATAGTATCCCAGTTTCACTGAATGTTTTGTGCCAGGATCTTTTAGAGTTTGAGGGAGGATCCTAGTTCTTCTAGCTCGTCTTCAGCATCGCAATACTCTCTTTCATCCTTTGCCTTCTGTTGGTGAGGCTTTCTGAGTTTCCCTGTCAAACTCCTAAATCTATCAGTTCCGGTGTTCCCTCAGTTTGAGTTTTCTTTATTGATTCTATTTCCACTTTCAGGTCTTGAACTGCTTTCTTCATTTCTTTTCACTGTTACTTATATTTTTGTAGATTTCTATAAGAGATTCATGTCCGCTGTAAGGCCCTCTGACATGTTCATTCAAAGCTATTTTGAAGCCCGTGTCTTGTACTTCAGCTGTGTTGCATTTCTTCGAGCCTACCGTGGTAGGGTTGCTGGCCTTAAGTGGAGACATATTGGCCTGGATGTTATTGGTTATGTTTTTATACTGGCTTCTAGGCATCTGAGTTTGAGAAGATTTTAATTCTAGGTACTGATATCTGGTGTTGTCTTTGTTTGTTGAGTGGGCGTTCTGTTCCTTGCTATCTGTTACCCTTTCTGGTTCCCAGGAGACTTTGGTGGCTGTGGATTTTCAGGTAGGAAATGTTTCTGAGATCCTGCCAGATGTAGCCATTTCTAGGTATTGAGTCCTGACACTTAGGGATGGAGGGAATGCTGAGAGGGTCCACAGCATGGAAGAAAGCAGGCTATACCACCAGGATCTACTTAGTCTTCTGAGACTGGGAGTTAAGAGGTAGGAGGAGCCACAGCTGGGGGTTCTATTGTAGAGCTGGGGATGAAACTGGAGGATTGAATTTGAAGGCAAAGATGGAGAGTGAAGGTTTTATCACCACCTACTTGCTTCCCTGTCTGGCATAGCCTGGCCAGAAGGCTCCCGGGAAATGCCTGAAGCAGTTGGCAGTGGGTACAAAGGGATGGGCAGTGAGAGGGCTTGTGGGAGAAGATCTGTGTGATCTGATGGAAATGGCCCTGTGTTAGTCAGGGCTCTCCAGAGTAATAGAACTGATAGAATGAATCTCTACGTAGAGAAAGAGTATTTATTAGGATAACTTAACTTACATGCTGTGGTCCAGCTAATCCAACAATGACTGCTCCCAAAGGGAGGTCCAAACATCCAGTAGTTGTTCACTACACAAGTTACACACTGGAATCCCAAAGAAGTAGGCTCTAATGCCAGCTAAGGACTAGACTTGCTAGTGAAGCAAGAACAGGTAGGCAAAGAGCAAAGCTCCCTTCTTCCATATCCCTTTATAGGCTGCCAGCAGCAGGGGCGCCCAGATTTGAGGTGGGTCTCTCCACCTCAAAAGATCTAGATGAAAGGTGTCTTTTCCCACCTCACAGATCTCAATATCAAGTGGATCTTCCTACTTCAAATTAAACAAAACTATCTCACAAATGTGCCCTGACATTTTTTGTTTTAGTTAATTCTAGATTTAGTCACATTGGCAGCCAAGCAGAGCCACCACAGATGCCTTTAATATTTTCATGGGATCTACTGGAGTCTGTTTGGTGGGAATTTTTTCCCAACCATGTTCTTGAGAAATAGTGATCTGTCCTTTTATTATTGTCTTGTGATATCATTTATTTTGGCTTTACCATCAGGCAACAATGAGCTCACAGAGTGAATTGGCGAGGAATTCATCTTTTCATTTGTAAACCATTAAGAATAAGTTTTAGAAAGCTGTTAGAAATTACATTGATCTAGTCAAGTGGCAATAGAAGGTTCTGCACTAAGATACATGACCTCACCAGGCCTGAGTTGTTGGCCTTGTTTCCAGTACCAGGCATCCTTTGTCTCCTGTTGAGCAGGCCTTAAGTCTGATTGGTAGCCACCAAGCTATGAACACCCCCACTGTGCCTTTAGGGATTTCTTGGCATGCTGATTACTGTTATGGTTCATAGGCATCACAACCGGATAGGACTGTGGACTGCTTCCCTCCCTTGGGATATGGTAGCTTGAATATCACCTTCTAGACCATGAAAGCTAGATCTTAGGAAGAGGCTTTCAGGTTAGATGTAGCTCAGAAATTTTGAGTCCTGTCTCTGAAGTGTGTGGTGTCTTCAGCAATATGGAATTACTTTCAACTGCTGAGAGGCAACCAAAGGCAAAGACAATAGAATATACTTTTTGGGGAGTCACCTGGATTACTTAACCAAAAACTCAAATGGAGGATTCTCATGTCTGGTACTGGGGTTTTTGTTGTGTAGTCTATGATCTTCTGAGGATTATTATAGCATAAGTGTCATGGTTCCATTTAATATATGTGTATCATATATACACATATGTATCTTTAAATAAATATAAAGTGGTATGATTCCTTGAGGTTTTATCAAAAATCTTTAGTGTTATTTTTCCCTCTTTCTGTATTAACCACTTTTCCACATAACCAATTAAAGATCTCCCCATTTTTCCTATTTCCCACTTGATATCTGTATCCTGATATATTCCTCCCAACCCTCCTCATGGTCACCTCATACTTTCTGGTTTCTATGGTTACTACATGTTGTATGCTCATATAGAGCTAGGATCTACAAATGAGAGAGAACATGCACCATTTGTCTTTGTTGATCTGGTTTACTTCACTCAGTGTAAGTTTTCTAGTTCTATCAATTTACCTGAAAATTTCATTGCTTACTTTGCATTTACAGTTGAATAGTATTTCATTGTATGTATGGTATGGATCACATTTTCACTACCTATGCATCCATAGAAGGGTATTATCTTGTTTCCATCTCCCAGCTATTGTAAATAGGATAGCAATGGACATTGCTGAGCAAGAATATGTAGAGTAGGATGTCAAATCCTCAGGACACATGCCTAGGAGTGGCATTCCATGTAGCTCTCATTCTACATCAAAGAAGCTTCCTTTTGCAGCAAATAAAGCCCATTACAGAAAGATACAACTGGTCACATCAGAGAAGAACAGATCCTGGGGAACCCAGTTCAAATGTATATATCTATCACACAACTTCTGCACCAAAGGCTCAGAGGACATCACTGAAGAGAGCGTAGAAAGATTGCAAGATTCAACCATAAGACTGCCTAAATAAGACTGGACAATGATAATACCAACAGACTCAGTAATGTGACAGGGAGAGACTGCACTTGTTCCCACCCTTAGACAGAACAACCAATGATTGCAGAGAGGGAGAGAAGAGAGAGAGAGAGAGAGAGAGAGAGAGAGAGAGAGAGAGAGAGAGGAGAGAGACTTCAATTCAAGGTAGATAGATAATTATCTGCTACATCTGTTACAGAATGAAATATAACCTCTTAATTTTAAAGCCCTATATCCTTGCATCTTCTCATTTGGTAAGAAGATGATTGCAGGTGATATTAGTGAAGTGGGTGCAGCTTACTGAACCCTAGTGCATTATGAAAATATCTTTATAAAAAGGGAGAGTTTTTGTCCACAGGGATTGGCATAGGTAAAAGGAAAATGATTAAGAATAGAGAGAGAAGGTAGTCAAGAAAGGGTTGGCACAGGAACTTCCTGTATGGTCCTCAGAAAGAACTGATCTGATGACATTTTGAGTTTGGACTTCTGGCCTGCTGAACTGGGAGAAAATCCTTTCTCTTTGTTTCATATAGCTTTGCTGTCATACTTGGTTAAGAGTATCCTTGCTAATAAAACCTCTGGGCATTTTCTATTCCTCATTGTTCCTGAGTTTCACAGGTAAAAAAAATATATTTGTAAAAGAATGAGAGAAAAGGAAAAGAGCTAGCTCTCCTGGAAAAAAAACATAAAACAATAAAACAAGAACAAAAACAAAGCTTCTCTTCTGAGAGTCCAGTGGTTTGGTGCTGTTTGCGGCTTTCCATGCTGATGAAGCTGCCTGAAGCTTCTGCTTTAAGGCATGAATGAGATCTCATCTCGTGTTCCCTGGGAGTGCATGTGGACCGCTAGGAAAGGAAACAAGCTTTGAATCCAAAATACAGGTCTCCTTCCTTGTTTCTAAGGACAAAGATATTCAAGATGGGAGATTCCAAGCAGATGGGAGAGATGGAAACCAGCAAAGTAGAGGTAACTCATTTGTCAGAGAAAAGGTCATTTCATTTCTATACATTTCCCATAGGCAGGCAGACTTCAAGACCTGTGGGTGGTTGGATGTCTTCCTACAAAGGCAAACTAAACATTTCTCCATTACTAAACACACTGCCTTCTCTCTAAATGGAGCTCACTGAGCTCTGAAAACTGACAGGATCTTCCCATTCATCCTTATCTTCCTAGGGACAGTTCTGAGACAGACTCTGGGAAGCTTGTGAAAGCAGAGCCACAGCAGTCCTCACACACCCCTGGCTGGCTGAACCCCTGACACAGTGAATCAGGGCCCCTTAGCCATCCTGTACAGAGACACCTGCCTTCATGCCTTTCAATTTGTCTAAAGAGTCCCGACGTGCTATGTCGGAAGTCCGGAGGAAGAATTCATTAGCAAAGGCTAATATCATTATATTGTGGCCAGGAATGTTGCCCGGTAGAGGGCCAAAGGGTTTCCCTTATGTGTTGTGGTCCACCTCCAGCACCTGCTAGGAATTCAGGACAGATTACACAGACTGCTGCCCACTGGACTCTCCCTTGTGGTCAGGTTTTCTTTGGTGAAGAGCAGCTCAAGGAAAACTAACAACTGGCGAAAGAACAAGGGCGAAGAATGGGAAGAGGGGGTGCCCTTGACCGAGACCTGACAGAAGTCAACTATTCCTGAGTCTTTATTGAGCACTTACTATACACCTTCTTCTCTTCCAAACACTGGAGATGTAGCAATGAACGGAACGGGCAAGATTTACTACTCTCGTAAACCCTGAGTGGAGGAGGAAGTACAGTAAAAAGCCTGAATAAGTAAATCCTGGAGTATACCAGATGGTGGGAAGCTCTCTCTCTATGTGGGAAATCAAGCCAGGGGGTGGGTGTGCACGCCGAAGTTTGGAGGAGGGTGTAGAATTTTAAACAGGATGGTCAATGCCGAAGAGGAGGTGATTCAGCGTTTGTATTCATTCATGGAGTATCGTGCTTGGAACTCCAGATGACACCTGCAGCTGGGAACACTGTCAGACGCCAGAGGATGGGGGTACCCCCTAGGCAGCTTCCTCGTAAGTTACACACTGCTGTTCCTCTTGATGGTCTTTTGTTGTTAGAATTCGGCACTGTCACACCTGGGTCATAAATATCACTTAAGTGTGGATGAGACTTGAAGGGGCCCATGCTACCATCTGATACACTTGAAGAAGGGACTCCAAGCAACAGAGTCTGCAGCTCAGTACGAGGCAGCTGCTGGGCACAGTGCCTTGGGCTTTGGGGTTTACTCCTCCGTGAGGCTCTTGGCTTGTTTCACGCCCAAAGTATTTGGAGGTGTATCTTCACAGAAGGAAGGGGAGAGGAATCTCAGACCAGTTTCTTGCTGGAACTTTGTTAACTGAGGTGAGTTTGACCTCACACTACCTGGGTACATATTTGACGTCGACCTAGGGTTTTTGTCATGTGCAACAAACTGTAGCCTAAGATGATATGGAAACAGTAGGATGGGCGATTACGCAACCTGTAGTCAAATAAGATGGACAGGAGTTGTGACCAATCAGATTGGTTCCACGCTGCTTTGTCCTCTCTGGTTGACTGTAACCTGTCCATTTGGTAAAATGGAGCATTCTGAATCTTTTATGGTCTGGTCTGCTATCTGACTCCAGAATTATAATTAAAGCATTTAAGATGTTAAAAAAAAAGTCAGGTGGTGCTACCTTTAATTCCAGCCCTCTGAAGGCAGAGGCAGGTGGAGCTCTGTGAGTTTGAGACCAGCCAGGTCTACAGAACGAGTTCCAGGACAGACTCCAAAGCTACACAGAGAAATCCTGTTTCAATAAAAAAAAAAAAACACCAAAAAAAAGATTTATCATAATTTTATTTTACAGACTAAATTGAGGTAAATGAAGCTACAAAACATATGATAGAAAATAAGGGTTTGGGGGCTGTCAAAAATAAGAGGGAAGAGGGGCAAAGAAGTAGCAAGAACAGAAGCCTGGGTACGAAGAGGAGAAAGGCCTGTCTTGTTCTGGGAGTTGCTGGAAGGCCAGTGTGTCCAGGTATGGTGATGTATGAGCTGAGAAGAAGATGAACAAGTAAGTAACAGGTCATCACTGTCTCCTAGGAAGACCCTGGGAAGAAGTTTAGTTTCTTTTAAATTTAATGGGAAATAAAGGAAGAGGTGAAGACACAGGACAGTCTGGTTTTTTTTTTTTTTTTTGGCTGTGGGACTGGGATCTGGACCTGGAATCCAAGCCCTCAGGTTTCCTCCAGCAGAGGTTGGCAGAGTCCCTGGTTTCTCAATGATCTGAGCAAAAACTGAATGAGTCCTGACACAAAAATGCAGATCCCTGATTAACGTGACCAATGAGGATGAATGATAGCAATTGCCCAGGCAATGAGCAAGTATTAATCTTTCAGTTAAAGCTTAATTGCCTGAGAGCACAGTGTTTTGGTCTAGACTTTCTTGTCCAAAGCGAGGCTACCTTGGTAGTGATACAGAATCTTGGGCTGGAGAGAGAGAGGTGGCTCAGCGCTTTCTGCTTTTGCAAGAGGTCCTGGATTCAAGTCCCAGGACCGGTAGTGGGTAGCTCACAACTGGCAGAAATGCTAGCTGCAGAGGATCTGACGCCCCTTTTAATTTGTGTGAATTCTACTCAGCATCATCTCTACAAATTGGGGTTCGTGTTGCCCGTCAGCCTCAGTTTCCCCACCTGTAATATGGTGTCTTAAGCTCTTGACACCTTGTAAAGTAAATGTTCACCTATTAATAGTGTTAGCCATGATTATTACTGTGGAAGCAGGTAATAAATGATTGGTGATGTGAAGGGGCCTAAAAGGGACTTTGTTTGCTGAGAAAGGCAGGTGTAAGCCCCTGCTGGGCTCACTGAATAGTATTTCTTTGGCTAAAAGCCCTAGATATATAAGGCAACCATTAATTAAATAAATTAAGCTTCTTTTAGCTAAGCATATTTAGCTATCTTAATTAAAGGTTAAAAAAAGAGAATGAGTCCATCAATAAGTCAATGTATTACTCAGAGGCAATTGACAGAGGTGTAGAGATATTTTAATGAGGTAAACTCAGGTTTGAGGCAAAGAAGGTGGGTACGAGATGGAAGCAATTTCACAGGACATGTATTTCAGATAATCCGGAGGAAACCAGCACAAAGATCATTGACACTAGGGGTATTGTGACCACCATAAACATGTGATGGTCAGAGGGAGAGCAGGGGATCTTTTTCGAGGTGGTAGCCGAGAGAGGTAGTTATATGGAAATCAAGTTGGAGGCATTGGGGCAAGTTCAAGTCAGAGGATGAAGCAACATGTTTAAGGAGACTGAAGCCAGAGAAAAGAGCGACTGCTGGGGTCTGGAGAGCGCTTATGAGCAGGAGAGAACAAGAGCATGCAGTGTGTTGGGCTTGTTTAGAGGAACACCTCCTCCAGGTCAAGTGGGATGCCAGGCTCCATCCAGCCTCCCAGGCCATGATAGACTAAATATGAGCTGCTTTGCGACTGTTTGAGAGGAGATCATTTTTAGTCCTGAGTTCGTAGCAACATTAAGTGGAAGTCACAGAGTTTTTGCTGATTTCTTTACCATTTCCATGCACACAGCCAGTCTCTCTCTCTCTCTCTCTCTCTCTCTCTCTCTCCACACACACACACACACACACACACACACACACACACACAGAAAGACAGATAGACAGAGACAGGGTCTGTTCTTGCGTCACCATCACTCACTAGTGCTACATTAATCAAGTTATTTATTAGAACTGATGAGCGCTGACACCTCGTTCCCATTCAAAGCACATAGCTGTATGAGCGTTTGCTCGTGGTATTGTTCATTTCACAGTCGGTCATATTTACAATGGCATTTATCAGCTCTCGTGGTGCTGCAGAGAGTCATCTGAAATCCTCTGCACCCCTCTTATTCAGCCTTCATCTCTCCTAACTCCTGGCAGTCAACGGCCTTGCACTGCCTCTGTAGCTCTGTCTTCTATGGACTGTTGTATAGTTGGAGTCTCACAGTGAATAACAGTCTCCTATCTCTGAGCACACATTCAAGTTTCCTCCACTTGTTTTCTTGACTCGCTCGTTCCTGTGTGGAACAGAATAGTATTCCACTGTCTAGATATAGCACAGTTTATTCATTCACTGAAGGGTATCTTAATTGCATCCAAGCTCTGACAATTAGGGATAAAGCTGCTGTAAACATCCATGCACAGGCTTTTGTGTGGACACGTTTCTAATTCTTTTCAGTAAGTTCCAAGGCCTGCGATTACTAGATTGTACGCGAAGAGTGTGATTAGTTCTGTAAGGAACTGCCAAACGGCCTTCCAAATTAACCAGGTCATTTTCCACTCCTGCTTGTGATGAATGAATGGTTCCACTGCTGCACGCTCTGGCCAGCATTTGCTGTTGTCACTTGTTGGACTCTAATAGGCCCGGGGTGGTGAATGAAGGGCTCTCGCAGGCCCAGGCATGGCAAACGTGGCGCCGCAGGTCTTGCCCTTCCCCCCTCCCTCTCCCTTGCTAACCCATTAGATTATGTTCCTAAAGCTAGCAAACAAGCTCTCTCCCCTTATTTGGCCACTTTCTTGAGCCCCACTCATTCCTGAGACTGACCACCAAGGTCCAGCTATGAAAACATCAAGTCCAGCCATCAAAATCCACATTTGGATAATGAAAAGACTTAATCAGAACATAGCAGCCCACCCAACACAGACCCTACCCCCATTTTTCCTCTTAAAGGATCTCCTTGTGTTTGGAGATTGGTGTTTCAGTATGGTCTGTGTCTAATCTGGGGTGCAGAGGGGAATACCTGCAGTATGTAGGTCCCCTCTGTGAGTCCTTGTTTTGCCTTTCTCTGATACCATATGATTTGTGACAACTTGTCCTGCATTCATATGCCGCCATCTCTATGTCTTCTTTGGGATGGTCTGTGGTCCCATTTTAATTTCAGTTACTCATTATCATATCGCTACATTGAGGAGTCCTTTGTATAATTTGGAACAATACTCCTTTATCAAATATATCATTTGCAAACATTCTCCACATATGTGGGCTTTTTTTTCAATGTATTGCTATTTAACAACTTTGAAACCTTAGAAAAGTGACTTGACTCTTTCGGTACTGTGTCTTCTTCAGATAAGGCTTTCAGCCACCGCCTGATGATGAACAATGGCAAAACTTAAGAGATGACACATGGCGTCCAGCCCTACGTGTGACTTGACATGCAGTTAGTGTTCAGGAAAATTGATTGGCCTTGCTGCCCCCACTGTTCTCAGAACACGTGATCGTGTTACAAAAGTGAAGTGTTGGCTGATATCAATGCCCATCGAGACTTTGTCAGCATCTTCCCAAATCTCCTCCACGGATTTTATTTTACATCAGTTTTTAATATTCTTTTAATGCATGTTCCTGGATTTCCATATAAGACCACTTTTCTTGAACTTGAAACACGTTGATGGACATGAAAACCCATTTTCTACAGACTCTTTAAAATGAAAACAGCCCAGAGACTGAGCCAATGTAAACATTGAATAAATATATGTTGGGTAAAGTAATCACATTATTGTCAACCCAGGATCCCCCTTGACACCACTTTCCTATTAGGCTTCTGGACTCCCTACATAGGCAATGGGCTCCTTGAACCGGCGCAGAGATTCATTTTCATCTCTCATGGCACTTCACAATTGGATTTATATATTTATTGTTTGACTGTCTACCTCATCTGCTATGATGGCTAAGTGTTTTCAGTTTGATAGGATCTACAATCACCTGGGAGATGGACCTCTGATGATTCTAACTGAATCTTGTTCTCAGGCATGGTACCTGCTTGTGGTGTAACAAGTCTCTCTAGGCCTATTTCTCAGGCTCTTCAGATAGGTCTAGCTTCGCATTTATTTAGTTAGGATCAGGCACCTTATTCCTGAAAGTTAGCTTTGCTGAGATGTCTTCTGAATTTGGAAATGTTCAACAAAGGCTTCACTCTGACCCTCTGCGACTTAGGAGTCACCAGTGTGTGCTCGAGTAGAGCGCCGAAGCGCAGGTCCCTACAACCTGTGTCTCTGATTCTGTGGAGGAGTCTCTGCGCATGCGCAGTTTGTTATCTGCCCCGAAACACCAGGACACCGTTGTATCCTTTCACGGAATTGGAACTTTAGTTTTCCAAACCCCATTCCCTTCAGCACCTTGTTCTTCAGACTCCTGCTGTCTCAGCAACTCTGAATCCTGTCTGGGGGCTTCTCTTTTCAAAGTCTTGGTTTAGAAGGTAGCCAAGGGCCGAAATCCAGAATGATTGAGAAGCTTACCACTCTTGTTCAGGGGTTAAAATTGACTTCTACCGTTTGTTTCACATATGAAAACAGTTAATGTTCTCTGTGTTCTCTAGTTTCTAATATTCCTATTCAAAACGATACTGGAAGAGCTAAACCTGGCATCATTTTTTCAGTCATTATAAAAAATAGAGGTTCTGCTGTGCATTTACAAAGACTTTCCGCCTGCTGTACGGGATGTGGAGTGAACCCAGGAAAAGAATAGGCAGGGTAACCTGCTAAGAGGCTGTTCTAGTCATCCGGAAGCGGAACATGAAGGCTTCACTCGCCAAAACTGACATTGAGAATAGGATCCCAAGTTGATCCCTCAACACCCAAATAAAATGAAGTCAACAGAGATACACCCCAAAGGATTTTAGTCCTTACTCATTTGGCTGACTAGTTATTTCTGCAACTTTTTATATTGAGAGATTTGAGAATTTTTTTTTTACATTCTATCAAGGAAATGTGTAAAATAATGCATTTATTAAGTTTTATTTGCATGAATGTCATTACCTGAATGTTCATCAAAAGATTTTCATGAGGGCACTCAGAGATAAAACTCTCTGAGTATTTTTTTTTTTGACAAATATGTTTTGGATCTTTATTTTTTTTCACTGCCAATTTTAGGTAGGCTCTTTTTGAAGTAGTTTTAGATTCTTCCCCATAGCACACACACATAAAAGGGAAGGAAAAAGAAAGGAAAGAAGGGGAATTTGTTGTCATCCCCTTGTGTCTCCCAGTTTACAACCAGCAGGTCAGTGTTTTATCAAAGGCCTGCTGTGTACTGATCATGTGGTAAACAGTGTGGGACTGCATCAAAGGGCAAGAGGTGAGGTTGCTTTTGACCTTGGAGGAATCTTGATGTAACAATGGTAAAATAAATAGCGAGAAGCTACGGTATTCATGCTGGCTGTGGTCTGGGTAGAAGTCGGGGAGACTGGATTTAGTGTTTCATCACTGTTACCTTTAGAAAAACCCTGAGCACCGGTTACTTGGTTACTGAGCTTCATTATCTACTGTCTACTGTTCCTTAGCCTACAATTCTGCCCTCAGCAATTTTGATCAAATCCACTCCATGAAGGGAGCAATCTCAGCAGGATGACTACTAAAGGCTCCCAAGTGTGACTACTTTGCACCTCACGTTGACAACTGCTAGGCTGTACAGAAGGGGCCAAGTTACTGAGTCATCAACGATAGACAGTCAGCCAGAATCCCAGCACATGGGTCTTAGCAAATGCCGAGTGGCTCCCAACTTTGACATTCCTTGGAGTTTGATGAAGAAAAATCACAAGTTTCTCCAGTGTTGTGGAACCTGGGATGGGGTAGAGGCCGGTCATGGTAGATTTGTGATAGCGGAGAATGTGGTGGGGGCATTGTGACAGAAGCTGCCATCTTTGACTGAGTCATGCAGCCAACTGGTAGCAACCTGGTGAGTGAGATACGGAAATAAACATTCTTCTCCCTCCTCCCTCCCTCTCTCCCTCCCTCCCTCCCTTCATTCAGTCTTCTCCAAGAAGATGACGGGGCCCACTCAGAAGCTGGAGGGAAGAGAACATCATGTAGTGCATATAACTTCACTTCCTGAGGCCCAGCACAGCATGCACAGCAGGCTTGATTATGAGAGGAAAGCATCCAGTTTAAATCCTTTCCAACAGGCAGAACACAGAGACCCTGAAAGCGGGGAATACTGGCCATTCCCTTTCCCCCCAAGAGAGAGTTTACAGTACCAAAGATACTGGTTTGGAGAGCAGATTGAGTGTTCATTGTTAGTCTTTAAGCGCTGTATTATGGTCCTAACAGAATGTTCATAGACTAGCCCTGGGATGTTCATACTCCACTGACTCAGCACCTCCTGCTCCAGGGAGTCTTTGCCAGCAAAAGAAGCTGGGATTTTTAAAAATACAATTTCATACAAGGGATATGTAACTAGACATCATTCAAACGGTGGCGCTCCAAGTCCTGTGCACTCCTCAGAGCCTAGGATGCTCGAGGAATAGCTATTTCTCTTTTCAAGGACAATGCATCCAAAGGCTGAAATAGCTCAAGGTCTGGGCCTCGGCAGTAGCTGCAGAGATGGCAGATGGCATTATGGAGGATGTCGTTCATGGCCTCCTAGAACCAGGTGAGATATATCTGCTTGGTGACACCATTCTTCTGACTGCAAGCGATAAAGGTCCAATCACGATAAAGCAATTCAAAATAGGAGATGCTTTTGATGAAAGAAACTGTGTATATCTCATAGAAACAGAGTGTGAACAGCAGAAGTTCTCGTTATCAGGAGTAAGAGAACATTTAGCATCAAGACATCTGCTCTGTACAATGTCACAAAGCCTTCAGCTCTCTGCACATGGGCAACCATCTTCTCTCCTTGGGGGATGCTCCAGGGCACTCCACTTTCATGGGCTGAGAATGAAATTTAGCCCCCAGGGATCTTTTGGGATAACCCATTGTTTCAAGTTTGGCCCATGTCCTAAAAGATATATAAGAGTACCTCACCTATAATGTTATTTAGACATTAGATCATTGCAATAGTCATCATTTAAGATGAGAATCCGCAGAAGTAGGGTGGGCCCTTTAGCCACTAACAAAGGAAGGGGAATAAGAACAAAGACATAAACATTTAGACTAAAGAGTCATGTGACAACTGAGGCAGAAACTGGGTGACACATCCACATGCTAAGAACCATCTCAGATCACTGTCCAATCCAAGGCCAAGAAGAGACAAGAAAGGATTCTTTCAGTACAGATTTCAGATGGTAGCATAGCCTTGCTAACACCTTGAGTTTGAATGTCTGCCTTCTAAGAAATCCTTGTTGAAGCCTCATGGGATATGGTCTTTTGTTATGAAAACCTTAGAAAATGAATCTGCCAGGCTTCAGAGTTTGTATGTGTCAAGAATGAGAAAATTCCCCTGCACTTGCTCACTCATACTTACCAGCTTTGGTAGGAGTTCTTTGAGTTCTCTAAACTGGATATACCTTTGGCTTACTAGAATTGAAAATTCTCAACCCAGTCCAGCTTTACTGAATGGGAAACTCCGGAGGTTGGCCCAAAGGACCCACTATCAAAAGCTCCCCAGATGACCATGATGAATCCGCAAATTTAGACCCCACTGGGCAAGAGGAAGGGCTGCAGGAGTGTGGGAAGCAGGGTTGTGCAGTCACTGCCAGGACTTCAGTGCTATGAATTGGTGGAGCTACAGTTCCTGGGGAAAGGAGGTGGAGAAGAGGAGAGTAAACTCCAGAAACTGGTTAGCCCTCTCCCTTGAACTATAAGAGAGGCAACTAGGAACGGGACCAGAAGTCTTACTTTTTGTTATTGCTATAAAGGCTCTTCTGGAGTAAGGCAATATATATTACCAATAATAAGATGGCATAATTGTTTTAGATATTGTGGTTTTCCCATTCTCTGAAGCAGTGTTTCTGTGCTGGACCTGGAATGCATATTGGAACCACCCAAAGAGCTTCCACAAATGGATTTTGCTCACCAGCTCTCCTTCCATTGATTCATGATGTAACACAGGCATATTAGGAGTTTAAAAAGCTCCCCAGGTGATTTCAGAACACAATTACATCTGAGAACTATTAGACTTAAAATGTATCATCCAGCCTGTAAGCTTCAGGTATTTTTGTGCCAGTAGTAAGAAATAACATTTCTTTGGGTTAAGTTTCACAAGTAAAGGAAATAGCAGGCAGAGTTGAACTTAGTATTGTTTGCTTTGGTAGAGTGAGGTTGTGTCTGTTATTATAGGTGTTGAAAAATAACTCAGCATTCATTGAGTTTCTGGTGAAAACCAGGGAAGGACAGATGTCACACTTCCATGTTCAGCTCTCTCTCTAGATGCACAGTGAAAACTGGTCTGTTGTGTTGTCTTCCCTCTGCTAGTTCTCAAGGTGAGGGCAAAAGCATATGTGAGAGTCAACTTCCTGTTGCTGTAACAAAAGAACAGAGGGTGGAAGAGCTCTCTTGGCTCACGGTTTAGGAGCACTCAGTCCATGGCTAGACAGCATCATTACCTTTATGTCTATAGGAAGGTAGAAACCTCATGGTGGCAGAATGGTGTGGAAGAGAGGCTGCTCACCTCACAGTAGCCAGGAAGCAAAGACAGAGAGAAAGGAAGAGAGAAAAGCAGAAAGAGAGAGGGAAGGTGGTTGGAAATGGCCAGGGATAAGATAAACTCTTCTAAGGTACTCATCTAGTGCAATTCTTCCCCCAAGTAGGGCCTACCTCCTAAAGTTTCCACCACCTCCTAATGTCCTAATGATACCATCAACTGATGACCAAGTTTCCAACACATGCCTCTGAGAACCATTTCAGAGAAACCACAACCGTGCATTGCTGGGACTGATTAGTATGCTCTATATGCTAAGAGCCAAGGTGGAAACACCAGAGATCGCAAGTCATTTCAGCTAGATTTTAAAGGTTATCCTATGCTCGCAACTATGTCCAAAACCATGTCCACTTGATCACTTAAATCCTAGTATTGCATGAGAATCAGAGATAGAATTATGACTAGGAATTGTTTATCGGCTACAAAATACAATTAACCTAATCCAAAATTACATATGAAAGATGCAATCACATCTGTAGTTTGGCCAATGTGATCAGTGACATCAACAAGTCAGCGTATCAATTTGTCACATACATAGCTATAAGATATGTGAGAAATATGTAAATAGTGCAGCAGGAATATGGATACATGACTGTAATTCTAGACACTTGGAAGATGGAGAATGGAGGATCATAAGTTCAAGGCTTGCCTTGGCTATAGAGCAAGTTTAAAGTCCCCTTGGGTAACTTGGTGACATCAGAGAGACTGCATCTGTAGCCCAGCAAGAAATAGGGCACCTGTCTAGTGTGGGCAAGACCCTTGGTTCAATCCTCAGGACCAAAAAACCAAAAGAAGTAAATAACGAAAAGATGGAGATTGAGGAAATACTACTGGAGACAGAGTTGAAGTTAGTGAGCCCATAGCCAAGTAGCACCTGAGAGCTTTAGGAAAGCTGGGGTCTTATTTCTGTGTTCCTAGTGGTGTTCTGATGTCCTGAACAGGAGGTTCTGTTGAAGTGCTGAACTCAATGACAGTTTTATGGATAATTTAAAAGCTCAGTGTGATCCTCATTTTAGTGTCTCAGGGCACTAGTGATGGAAATGACAAACCTTTTCAGGCTGGTGTGCTACAGGGCAGGTGGGCTGCTAAGGTATTACGCAGTCCTGCTAAGGATTTCCTGCGCAGGCTCGGAAGTCCAGGGTGCCTCCTTCACACAGGCTGCACTAGGTTTCCATTCTCTTCTCTTGGCACCCGAGCGGAAAAGACTTCCTGATGTAACAGTATATTCCCGGGGGGTTGGTCCAGATGAGCCTGGCCTGGGTGACATACCCAGTGGGATCCTACTATTGCAAGGGCCAAATAATATGTTCATCCCAGGAGGAACAATGTAGGCTCAGACAAATTGGCTGACTAGTGGAGAGACGGTCCCCCTAAAGAACTGGCTGCAATTTTTGTCTCCACCAAAAGCTGTTTGCGTTTTTGTTTTAGTAAACTGGGCAAAGCATAAAGTAGGTACAATGTGAAGAACTGAATGGTCAGGCAAAGTAACTTGCTCAAAATCCTACAGGTGGAGACAGGGGAGGTGCACTCAGATCACTAGTGTCTGTAGCCTGACTTATGATTTATGGCCTGGGAGGCTAAGGGAGTGTGGGATTCAGGCTACTGATGCACATGAAGGTGCCCTCCCCAATAAAAGACAAAACTTGCCCAGTGCCTTTGCTCAGAGTGTGGTGATAACCCGGGTAAGCTCCAGGTTGCCCTGGATCCTGTTTGATTCCTTGTATCCTCTTCCTTCTGCCTAGTGCCCCTTTCCATCCGCCATCACTACCAACCTCTTTTGAGAAACATCTTTCCTAAATCCCTTTCTCTGGCTTCCACAATAAAACACCACTCCCTATTCATGACATTTTCTTGGAAGGTTTTCTGGGAAACCTGCTATACTAGTTTTATGTGACAGTGACCCAAATACCCGACCAAAAGGACTTAAGAAAGATTTGGCCCACGGTTTCAAGGGATTTCAGTTGGTCATAGCGTGGAGGGCATGGTGCAGTGGCACCGCCTCTGATGGATGGTACGAGTGGGAGACAGAGGCTATCCACATGCAGAGGACCAGGAGGCAGAGAGTGCCACAGTCAGTGGCCTTTCCAGGCCCTCATCCTGGAGACCCTGCTGCTCCAAGTTCATGCCATTAATGGACAAGCACACAAAACATATACGCCTGAAAGCTGGAGAAATAGCTAAGGGGTTCGGAGTACTTGCTGCTCTTGCAGAGAATCTCACATAGTAGCTCTCAACCCTCAGTCCCAGAGAATCCATTGCCTTACTTCGGCCTCTGTGGGTGCAAGGCATTCATGTGGTGTACATACATACAGAAGACAAAATAACTCATAGTCATAAAAAGTTAAAAAAAATGAACCTGTAGGGGACATTACATATTTAAGCAAGGGTACCTGACATGGCTGTTTTATACTATTTATTATTTGCATATCTTATCTTTCTGCAGAAATACAAGACATTCTCAGGGTGATTGTGGGTTTTTCATGGTCTCCATGGTAGCGAACATATTGCTAAAAAGGAGTGTATGTGTAGTTCATTCCTGTTGGGTGTGTGGATGCAGAATCTATGACACAGGATCCATGAGTACCAAGGGCTTCATTGTTGATTTTCTTGAACTCCTGGCTTAAAATTCTTATATGTGGGGACCAATATCTTACCTTGTTTCCCTCAAACAGGAAATTAATTGCTCTGTACCAGGAATGTGGAAGATTTTCCCCAGTCGAGACTTGGGGAGATAAAGGTGTGAAATATATTGCCAGCAGATATTCATCTAGAATTGCAAGGGGACAGAAAGAATGCAGTAGAGGAGTCACTAAAAAATGTTTCATAATTTTTCGGTTCTTCTCCTCTGGGACTCTTTGCCCACTTATTTGGATGATAAAGAGGTGGTTAGGCTGCTATTAAACTTTCACTGATGAATATTTAATTAGTAAAAGCCACCTTCAGGTCTCTCCGATGCTCTGAGCACTAAAACAATAGGCTTCTCTTAAATGCACATTGAGTTACCAGAACAAAGAAAGCGCAACTCTTTGGCAGAGCCTGCAAAGCTATTCCCTATACTTGGCAACCTGGCTCTCCTATCTTATGTTGGATAAATCTTTAAGTAGGGTATGTTTTTCTAATGACTTTTAAGTGCATTTTGTTTTTCCTTACTGAAAATGTAATGCATGCTCATTGTGGGACAGGCACAGAAATACGAAGCGGAGGGTGAAAAAAAAAAACACAAAACATGCCTGTGGGAGCATTTTCTTTTGTAGAATTCGTAAATGCTCTGACTAAGAGCTCTGAGTGCATTGATGGAGAATTGCTAATTTCATTCTCCCAGTATGTCTCTGCGCGTGCCCCTACTGAGACCTTAAAACGCAATTTTGGAACAATTGGAGAGGAACCATCACTTCGCCCACCCGTAGAAAAAGTCTTACCAATCTGTTAATGTATATGATTTAGATGAAACCAGCAGACTCAAGAAGTAGGTGTACATATGTCAAGGAAGAGGAATCCAAGCCCCGCAGGCCAGAGCTGCAGGCGACCTGATTTGCATACAGACTGTAGCTACATTTCAATTTCCAAGAGCAGATGATTCTCTAAAAACATCTATTGTTAGAGCAGCTTCCGGAATTTTTGCTATCATTTCTAGTCTCTTCCAATCAGAGTGGCTCATGGAAGACTCCTGGATTTTTGGAATGCAATATGAAGAAGAAGAAAAAAATAGAGTTTTGCACTAGGAAGAGGTGTGAGAAGGCCAGATGTGGTGGTGACCCTTGACCTTGATGGATGCACTGGGGTGGAGTCTGGAGTGGGGTTAGGAATTGGGAGCTGGGGATGAGGTATGAAGGAAGGAACATTTCCCACCGACTAGTCCTTTGGCCTTGGAAATCGGCTACTTACTAACCCTGTGTGGATGTCAATCAAAATCTAGACTAACCCTTGCCAGCACCAGCCTGGAGTGTAAACGTCACCCCCTCAGGACCATAGTCTTCAAACTTACCCATCTCCTAAAAGCTCAGCTCACAATTAGCCCTTAGAAACTTTGCGCGCAATTATTTAGCCAGTTATTTAAAACCGCTTTGTCGAGAAATAGTGGACAAGTAACAAGCTGTACGGAGTTAATGTACACATTCTAATGACTTCGGACACGTGTGCAGCCTTGGGACATGTCCTCCTCAAGGCCACATCCTAACAGCTCCTCCCGAGGTTCACTCTCAGACATTCTCTTCACTACTGTTACTACTGTTATTCTTTTGTGAATTTCATCCACAATACAGTGGTTAATAACTATAAGCATTGTGAGGATATCTATATAAATATATATGATATATATATAACCCTAGTTTATATATAATACAATATATAACACAATTATATATAATATATAATTATATATACATACACATATAAGACTATATTATACATAATCAGTTAGTGTTAGGACTCAGGTTCCCATGACTGCAAGGCCAACATTTTATCAACTGAACTATCACTCCAACCCTGAGATTTTATGTCTGTAACCATTACCTCTCCATTTTTTTTTCAGGCCCAGGTAACACTATTCAACTCCCTCTTCTATGAATTTGAGTCGTCTAGATTTCATATATACGTGATATTATATAGCATCTGCTTTTCTGAGTCTGTCTTATTTTACTCAATGCAATGCCCTCCAGGGTCTGTATAGGTCCCTCCAGGCAGGCTCGACACACGCAGGTCATGTTAGGAGCCCCTGTCATTTGCTTCTATTGCAACAACTGAAAGAAGTGTTTCGGTCTTCAGTGTAGAATAAAAACTGAGACTAAATAAATTGCTAACTGCCATGCCACCCACAATAGACGGTCTTACACTTCTCATTGGCATTGTTCCTAGGTTAATGTCTTGAACCCGTTTTATGAATAAAGGTGTAAGTGAATCAACCTTCCAATTATATTCCCTTATAGCTGTTATCAGCATTGTTCATTAAAATTATCCCTCTCACTCTCAAGTCACAGGCTCTTTGAACTTCTTGATCCCCTTGTATTTGACAGAGCCAGTGAATTGTGAATTAACATGAAACTGAAAGCCCCGTGGAGAGATGCTTGCCATCTGGGTGTTTGGGAGGATAGGAAGGAAGAGAGGGCACTGGTTTATAGCACTCTCCAGCTTCTACAGCGTAAACATTGCCACCATGGCTGATTTCCAGCTACCATCCCACCATCCAAGGATGTGCAGTTTTACCCATTTGGCTGTTGAGTGTTGTTGTAAGCTCTCTCCCGCACAGGACTGTGTGAGTCACAGTGGTGCCAAAGACTTAGCTGCTGGCCCCCGCAACCTTTCGCCATGCCATGACACCTGCTAACACTTAAGGGAGCATCATTTTCACCAGTCTGGATACCAGTTTAAAGAGCAAGAGTTCCCAGGTTTCCAGCAATGAGCAGGGCACATGAGTGAGGGATAAATAGTTATTTAATGCTTTAGTGATGAGCATAACATCTGACTGACATGTCCTAACTAACGTGATTGGGGGTGCATCATTTAATATCACTGACAAAGTGACTTCTATGATCATGTCTTCTTCATGACTCAATGAAAACAAAAAAAACTTAATTATTTCACTCTGCCACTTGTACTATGACAATAAAATGGTCTCAATGTTTTAGCATAGCACCCTGAACTCAGAAAATATGTTTACATGTCGCATTTTCTCTTTAAAATTTATCGTTGCTTTGTGTATATGTGTGCATTTACATGCATGTGAGCATGTGTGTGCACTTATGTGCATGATGTGTACGTACATGATGTGTGCGTGGGAGGAGATGTATAAATGCCAAGACATCCTTGTGGAGGTCAGGGGACAGCTTTGGGAGTTCACCTTAGGTGACTTCTCTCCTTCTATTTTTATATGGGTTCTGGATACTGAACTTAGGGTGCCAGGCTAATGCAGCAAGCACCTTTACCTCTTCAGATACTTCACCAGCCCCTGCAATTTTCTTGTTGCTAGATTTCTTCATATCTCCTCACCATCTCACGAAGCTCCTTTTGCTTTTTTGCATCCCACCTTGCCTCTACTAGAAGTTTGCATGGTAGCTTGAATGTGGAAAGTTGTGGAGCCCTCTTTTGGCTTGTCTCTAATTACCTCAGTCAGACAACTCTCATTTTCAGTGTGTGATACTCAATACAAATGCATATGTGGGCATCTGGAGAGAAAGTGTGCTGGTCACCTTCAGATAAGGACAGGCATGGGATCTACAAATAAGAGGATGTGGTTTTTGTCTTTCTGGGTTTGGGTTACTGCACTCAGTATATTTTCCAGTTACACCCATTTACCTGAGAATCTCGTTATTTAATTTTTCTTTATGACAGAATAGAATTTCACTGTGCCTGGGGCATGTTGGTGTACGCCTTTAATTCCAGCACTCAGGAGACAGAGGCAGGTGGATCTCTGGTCTACATCATGAGTTCTGGGGACAGCCAGGGCTACACAGAGAAACCTGGGCCCCAAACAAATAAATAAAGCTGGACGACAAAAAGTTCACTGTGTATTCATATCATGTTTTCTTTATTCACTCATATGTTAAATTAAGATATATGAGTTAGCCAATAGGAAGTTAGAGCTAATGTGCCAAGCAGTGATTTAATAAATACAGTTTCTGTGTGGTTATTTCGGTTCTGGGTGGCTGGGACAAACAAGCCGGCCCTCCTCCAACAAATATATATATATATATATACACACACAATCAAATGGATGGAGTCTTGCCACACGGGGTGATAATGCTCACCCCAAGAATCATAGACTATTTAACAAAATCCCCAAATACCAGAGTCATGGAAAACCTCCCCTTGAGTTGTTGGCCAGAGAAGTCCAAGAGAATCCCAAAATAATGTCGGTTATTGCCATGGCCCTTGGTTGCCTCCCAGAACTTGAAAGTAAGACCCTCCTGCTGAAGATGCCACACATACAGGACACAGAACTTGGAGAAATCAAGCTGGAGCTGACCTTGAAGTCTCCTTTCTGAGAACCAGCTGTCACAGCAACTGAAGGGGCCCTGCAAGCTGCCAAAGGAGAGCAGTTGCTCTTAGCTAGGGTTTCTATTGCTGTGCTAAAATGCCAGCCTGATGCAGCTGGGGAGGAAAGGGTTTATTTCAGCCTACACTTCTACATCACAGTCCATCATCTCAGGAAGTCAGGCCGGTAGGAATTCAAGGCAGAAACTGTGATGTCATGGGGGTATTTCTGTGAGAGACCTGACCCTGTGTTTGGGGGAGAATTGTAGTGGCATTTGGACCATATGGTATGTGTTATACATGTGTGTTGTCTATTTGTATGTTATGCATACATGCGTATGCAGTATGCATGCATGTGCAGTATGCATTTCTGGTGTGTACTATGTGTTATTGCATGTATATGTTACTGCATATGTGTGTTATGCATGTCTGTGGGATCCATGTGTGTATGTTAGTCATGTGTGAGTAATATGCATGTGTGTGCAAAAGCACTTCTCCATGCATGCATGTGTGAAGGCAAAGTTTGATATTAGGAGTGTTTCTGTTGTGTGTTGTTTTCGCGTTTTTGACTTTTTGGAAGTGCCCACTCCCCAACTCCTAAATAAATCACATGGAGGCTTATTCTTAGTTATGAATGCTCGGCCTTATCTTGGCTTGTTTCTTGTCAGATTTCCTTATCTTAAACTATCCCACTACTTTTTGCCTCCAGACTTTTATCTTTCTTACTTCTGTATATCTTACTTGCCTTCTTATTCCATGGCTGGCTGTGTAGCTGGGTGAATGGCCCCTGATATCATCCTCTCCTCCTTCTCTTGCTCCTTTCTCTCTCCTCCCAGATTTCTCCTTCTATTTATACTCTATGCCTGCTAGTCCCACCTATCCATGCTCCTGCCTCACTATTGGCTCTTCATCTCTTCACTAAGACCATCTGGTGTTTTAGACAGGCACAATAACACAGCTCCACAGAGATAAACAAATGCAGCGTAAACCAAAGTCACACACCTGAAAAGAATATTCCCTAAGATGTTTCTTTATCTCTCTTCACCTTATTGTTTTTAGACAAAGGCTGTCACTGTACCCGGAGCTCACCGATTGCCTAGACTGGCTGGCCCCCAAGCCCACAGGATACACCTGCCTCTGTCCTATAGCACTGGGGTTACAGATGGGTACCATTGCCCCCTGACTTTTATGTGTTTACTGAGGGTTCAAACTCGAGTCCTTATGCATGTGGAGCAAGCATTTTACCCACTCATCCATCTCTCCAGAGTTTCACAGGAAACCGTAATCTTGTCTAGGGTATTTGAGTTGTAGATCTTACATAAAATGCAAACCCCTGGATCATTCTAAATGATAAAGTAGAAATTAAATCCATATCTTCTGGCTCCAGTGTTCATTCTTTTTAAAAGCCTACATATCTTGCCTATGTGGGCACTACCTGATGCTCATGAAAATTATTCTTACCTTATGATGGCCAAGGTACATTTTCTTATATGACATTCCATTTTCTTAGGCAAAGAAATATGTCAGATATTTTTAAATGGATTTTTAAAAAGGAAAGAGCTCTTAGAACTTAAAAATGTTAGTCATGGTTTTCTTATGTTTCGCCCATTCCAAACCAGTTCTCCACTCTTTGGGATACCCATTCTCTATGGATTGTGTCCAGCCTCAAAGTAAGCATTCTTGGAAGCCTTTGCCATGGCCTCTATAAACTGGGTGTTGGCAAATGCTTTGTATCCAGAAAACACTCCAAGGTATGTGGGCTCCTTGAAAGACAAATGTGACATAAGGTCGGAGCGATATCATTCATCAAACTGCAGATAATTGTGCTGATAATTTATTTTCAATGCCCCATCTCTGATAATAATTCAGGTGGCAAATGTACAGGGTAGCTTATATCATATACACTTTCGAGTACTTCACTTGACATGTGTCAAGATGCTGAAAAGCTTCCGGAGTGTCTCACAGCTGTAATTCCAGCACCCAGAAGGCTGCTTGAAGAGGATTTCAGTGAGTTTAGAGAAAGACTGGGCTGCAGAGTGAAACCCTGCATCAAAACAACAGGTCCAACCGGGTCTGTATAGTGAGACTCCAGGTTAGAAAAACCAAAACCAAAAACCACAAAGGAGAAGGGGGAGGGAAGGAGAGGCAAGGAGAGAGAGAGAGAGAGAGAGAGAGAGAGAGAGAGAGAGAGAGAGAGAGAGAGAGAGAGAGAGAGAGATATCCTGGGTATGAATGCAATACTGAAATTAGTAACAATATGAATTTATAATTGTGTCAGAGCTCTAAAATGTAAAGGTAACAGCTCACCAAGGCCAGCTGGACTGTGACAGAAGAAGCATGGGATAAAACAGGACTCTCTGAACATGGCGAACAATGGGGTCTGATGAGAAGCCAAGGACAATGGCCCTGGGTTTTGATCCTACTTCAAGTTTGGGCTTTGTGGGAGCCTAGACAGTATGGATGTTCACCTTCCTAGACATGGATGGAGGGGGGAGGACCTTGGACTTTCCACAGGGCAGGGAACCCTGACTACTCTTTGGACTGCAGAGGGAGGGTGAGAGGAGTGGGGGGAGGGGGAGAAGGGTGGGAGGAGGGGGAGGGAAATGGGAGGCTGGGGGGAGGCGGAAACTTTTTTCTTTTTCTCAATAAAAATAAATAAATAAATAAAAATTAAAAAAAAAAACAAAAGGAAAAGCAATAAAATTCACATTTGAAAGAAGCCAGTCTCTTTAGTCAACATCATCTCTATTCTTATGTTTGAACTCTGGAGATTCTCTTGGTGAAAAACGTAATCCTACTATAGGAAACAGGCATTAATAACGAATACAGATTTATTCCTTGGAAGAAACTTATGATGCACCCGCTATAGGACCAGGACGATGAAATTTAACGATACAATAGCAGCATCCTAAATGAGTTCTGGTGGTAGATGGGTCTGTTGCTCCCTTGTAACGCATGACATGGCCCATATGGCATTCTGGAAGTGAGGAGATTATTGGAATACCCTCAGGAGGGAAGGGAGTACATATTTTCAGGTAGGCTAACACAGGAGGAGAAGTAGACTATCATGCATATCGGCAGGGTCTTAGTGGAATTGCCACTGAAGGCAATAATGCCACTGGAGGCACACAGAAGAAAGAGGCTGATGAAATGTTGATTAGACATAGTTATATGTCCTGGAGGTCTAGGGATAAGGCTTTCAATTTAAAATGTCACACAACCTTTTACCTAAAAGGTAGGTGCTAGCAAAATGGGAGAAATCTTTGGAATTAGGATCTGGAGACATAAGGTTGACTTTTAGACCCATTCTTTCTTCTGCTGAAATCTTTTCATTTATATAATTATGGTGGTGATAGCATTTCCTTCCTTAACTTGCTGCTAGGCAAATTAGGTGGCTTACAATATATAGAAATGCCAAGTACTGGCTGGGCAGAGAGAGGTCTCTATGAGTATTTCTCCTTGCAAGCCCTGCAAAATTAAAGCTTGCACAAGTTCCCGGTAGTTACTTCTGGCTTATTTCTTGTTAAGATGGTATAAAGGTCAAAAACCCACTAGAAAATCAGTGTGTCAGCAATAGGTCAGTAAAGATTTATTAAGGAGCCAGAAACACAATGGCATGTTCAGATGAATGTCTTTTCTCTTAAGCAGGTGACTGGTGCGGGTAAGTGAATTTCAAGCATCCTGGGAGCAAGGAAGTCCTGTAATATCAGCTCTTACCCATGGCAACACCAGGCAAGTGACAGGTCCTCCCTCCCTGTCTTCTTTTGCTGTGTCTCTGACCATCGACCATCGCCAGGTGGCAACATGCTAGATGATAGAGAAAAGGATTTCCTGTGGCAAAAAGGCTCTTTATCCCCAAAGTTTGGACTACACGCTATCCAGCATTGTAATCAAACCGGCAATGCAGTTTCTCTCCTGCCCAACCACTGTAACTCCTCTCCCTCTCCACAGAGCGCTGTGGCCCAATTTCTTGCAAAGATCTCGGGAAATGCTTTGTGAGCAAATTAAAAGGAAGTCAAGAATGACCCATCATTATCTATGTGCCAAACAGCATATGGCTAATTTCTACTCTGACCACGAAGAAAAAAACACTGGAAACGAGAGACACCCCGCAGTCCATCATCGTAGCTGTCGCCAGAGTCATGTGACCATGTGGCACGAGGTTATGACACAGGTACCAAATGATGGCAAGCCTAGAAATGTTAGCAGCCTAGAAAGAAGCTCCTGCCCGAGTTCTACTCTGTTGCTGTGTCGAACACCTTGACAAAAGGGAGCTTACAAGAGGTAAAGGGTTTGTTTGTCTTACGTGGTTTTGTCCTCATTCATTACCAGGGGAATTCAGGGTATCTGAAGTGGACGCCATGGATGAATGTTGCTTGCTTGTTTGCTGGAAGGTTCGTGCTCAGCTAGTTTTCATTACAGCTCCAGACCACCAATCAGGGAATGATTTTGCTGGTTTACTTTAGTCATAGAGGTTGTGCTTTAAGCTACTAGCAACCCAGGTGGCTACTAAAGTCATAGCCTGGGGAGGATTCTGTACCCCCAGACAATGGCTCTGTTGCTACCCCTAAAAGTAGCTTTAACTAAACATCTGTTGTTCTAATAAAACTGAGTTCCAAAGACTAGGGTGTAAACCTGTGAGCTTGGAGAGTTAGAGAGGCAACTGGCTAACTTCCTCTCTTAGCTGGTGTACTGGAAGCCACTCCCTTCTCCACTGCCCCAAGCCTAGATTCCTACCTGCTACTTCCCATCAACTAGTTGCTAACCTTATCTCTCTGAACCTAGGTTACTTTTATTTAATTAATACAAATGCAACACACCTCTACATAGTTAAACAAAGGCAACATAAACCAATTTAGCACATCTTTGCCTAGTTAATCAAATATTCCACAACATGCTGCCACCCATAGTGGGTGGGACCGACAGTGTCAATTACCAATCATGGTATTCCACCATGGACCTATCTAAGGGTCAATATGATCTGGGCAATCATCCAATTGAGACCTCTTTCTCAGGTGACTCTGGACTAGGTCAAGTTGACAGTAAGCCAACTAGGACAGCTATTGGTCCTCAATTTCTTCATCTATGGGAGGAACAAAATTGTCTATCTTAAATTTCTAAAAAAATTTTTTTAAAAATTAAAAGGCAGCTGTTATAGTTTAGAACAACACTATATAGAATTTTCTGCCATATTGACATGCTCTCTGTATCTGAACATTCAACATGGTAGTCACCAGTCACGTGTGGCTAGTGAACATATGAAATGTAGCCAATGTGAATGAAGACTTTAATTTTAAATTAAATAAGCCATCTGTCTGCAGTGACTATGGGAGAGTATTGGGAAGTGACCTAACCCATTTCCACTTCTTGGTCATAGGAGTATCCAACCTTGTGAACCGGGGTCTGCCTGGCTATCTTGCAGGGATCAAAACTTGATGAGCTCCCAAGACAGCCTCTTCCACTTTGGTTTCCTAGGAAACTGAACTTCTCATGGTCTCAGAATCAGCATTTTTGTCACTGGGATCCCTGGTCCCAGTGCTTTCTTCTGGAGTCCCCCCTAGATTCCACTACTCAGTTTAATGGGGAGCTATTCTGAACTTGAAACATTCAGTGTCACTGGCTGGTCTCCACTCCTAGCAACAAATTTGAAAAAACATCTAGTGGTAAGGACACCATTTTTTGGCATCCAACTGCCTGGTTTTAAATCTCAGTTTTGACATTTACCAAATACATGGTAGGGGACGAGTTGTTAATCAAACCCCTCCATTATGGCTTGCATCAACTGTGAGAGCATTAGGGGCACAGAAAGAGTTATATCCATGGGTAGCACAGCCTACTCTACCATAAACAGCCCAGATGTCGATGCACTCTTCTCATGGGCTTCCTCTGGATGCTCTCCCATCTATCAGTGTCCTCTTAAATGACAAAATCTGGAGCCATGAGCAGGTGCACACAGTGCTTTATAAACTAACGGATGTACATAAACCATATGGTGAATACTCTGGACCTTGTTGCTATGGTCACAGGGCTTCCCTCACACCTTTCCCTCTATATTTTAGTTAATACGGTATTTTGAGCTTTTCTGATACCTCTAAGATATTTTATTTGTTAAAGCCTGACAGGAAAATAAGTTTCTTGCAAATATTTTAAAAGTCAAAATATGGTCATATTTCTCTACCTCTGTTTATGGACTGTCTGTCCCCATTCATTGGGCCATATGGCAGAAAGACAAATGAAAGGAGACTGCTACAAGACATTGTCTTCTTTTGTGGGGCAGAGTCTAGACTCATCCATCAGCCAGGAAGCAATGTACTTACATTTTACAAGTAAGCATAACTAGGCAAAAATAATTACATACAATCAAAAGTGAAACCACACAACAAAACCAAAACATTACGTAGTATATAAACATCAAAACCAAGTGCTATATATCGTGAGACCTGTTTCTGGGTCTCAACTGATTACTCACTGGAGTCCCTGTGAAGTCAGCACCCAAGCCTGTGAAAACTGTCTGCCACACTAAAGCCTTCGGCAGTTCTTTGCCAAGTCCACCCCTACTGCCAGGATGGCAAGCTTGCCCAGCTTTAACCATTTCATGTTCACATTATCAAGAGGAGAATTCACTTTGTGGTTGCAAGGCAGTGGATACAGACCGCACACTGCGGGCCTTCCTTCAGCGTTAGCTTTTGCTTCTTTGGTGTTGGCAGAAAGTCAGACTCAGAATTACCAAGATGTCAGGATGGACCAGAAGGGCGTCAGAGATATAATTTAGATCAAGACAAAGAAAAGCTAAAGGAACTAGAGTTCCTATTTCTAGTTGGTAGATGAGTTGACTTAAGAGAACGTAATTGGACTGAACAACTGGGTAGTAAGGAGACTCGAAGGGACCATGAATCACTGGAGCACTGTAACACTTTTGTAAGTAAGTTAAAGTGCATTTTTATGCTGAATGCTTGACTGTGGGACTCTTGAGTAAAACTGTCTTTGATAACACTTAGCAACTGCTGTACCTGCTATGGGGACTTTGAAAGCCAGTAATTTCAGAGTAACTACGGTAATATATGGGACAAGATGTCAGTACAACCCTTTATTCCATCTAGCATTGCCTTGCATATAAAGCTGTGTGGTGTAGATTAAGCAGAATGTTCTCTTCCTGTTTCAAAAATTCTGGTTTGTGATTCTGCGAACTGCTGGCAAAGAGTGGAATGCTTGCACAACCCCTTTAATCAATTATTTAACTCTTCCAGGATCTCTCCTTGGTTGTACAAACTCTTCCTTCCCTTTCTCATGTTCATCAAGAAAGCAGAATTATGACAATAATAATGTACATATGGCAATAAAAATGTATGTTTAATATTTTGTTCTATCTGAGCACCAACATCAACTATCATTGAAAGGTTTTTAGTTTCTCCCTTACACTGAAGGCACAGTGAAGATTTCTGCAGAAGGGCCTTTATTTAGACACACCCCCCTGATATCAGCGTGACTTTATAGGTAATAGGCATTAATAATATTTGAGAAGTTGATGGGCAAATAAATGCTTTCAGTTCTTTCTGATGAATTACTTTTTTTTTGTTGTTTCTGGGTTTTTTTGTTTTGTTTTGTTTTTGTTTCTGTTTTTTGTTTTGTTTTGCTTGTTGAAGCAGGGTTTCACTATGTATCCCTGGCTGGCTTAGAATTCATATGTGCCAAACACTCTGTAGGAAGCTTTGTTTACCCTGAAAACAACAGATAAATTTTACAAGTGCTGGTGGAGAGCCCTGCAGCCCAGGAGAGCCCAGGTCATCTTGCATTGATCGAGTACTGGGATTCCTGGCTGATGTCTAAAGAAAGCTCTTTGTCTTCCATTAGCACTGGCTGCATCCTCCACACAGATGCATTCCTGGGGTAAATTAGATGCTTGAAATTTTATTAGTCAGTATTAAAACTTTTGGAAAATTCTCATTGAATTCTAAAACGTACTTTCCTTTCTTTTTACTCTCTCTCTCTCTCTCTCTCTCTCTCTCTCTCTCTCTCTCTCTGTGTGTGTGTGTGTGTGTGTGTGTGTGTGTATGTAGAGATCAGAGGACACCTTGCAGGAATCAGGTTGGGTCCCAGGGATTCAGTGTATCTCGTCAGCCTTGGCATCAAGTTCCTTTACCCTATAAGAATTCTCACTGCCCTCCTCCCTGCTATTTAGAACACACTGGTGGGTTTTCTACAATCAACCCTTGCCCAACAGTCACATCCTTTGAGATGGAGCCCCTCCCCCCCGCAACAGGCTCTGCAGCCTTGGTCACCTGCCAGTCACTGGAAATGGCCACAGCCATTTCCCAGGTGCTCACTATAACACCGTCCTTCGTAGCAGCAAAGGATATCTTTCACACACGCACTTATGAAAAGTGGGAAAATAAAGAAGTGCCATTGGAGGAGGAGAATGAACACACTTATATAGAAGTTCATACCAAGGCACCTAGCATGCAAGTCACCAGGCCACGCCTCCTTAGGAATGCTGCAAGAGAGGAATAGCTCACCTAGCCCTTGCAGGATTTTCTTCCTATGTATAATCAAATTTCCTTTCTACTGGGGCACATTATCAAGTATATTCATTACTAAGACTTGAACCAGAAAGGGAATTGAGTCAGTAGAGATAACCCCTCTTTGTGTTTTTGGGTTCCAGCCCAGAAATGTGACATCAACCCCTTCATAAATTCAAGAGTAAAGGTATTTGCATAGCTGTAACAGAGCAGCGACAGGATCCTGATAGCACAGGCAATCAGTGCTTTGATCTGACCTAGCTTCTGTGTGGCAGGGTGACCTTTCTTCTTCTATCCTTAACACTACAGCCACACAGGCTTTGTCTCAGTCTTCCTATCTTTATTAAGCAACGAACAGAGCTCAAAGGCACTTAAACGGAACTGGCTTATCACCAGTCAAATGTGTTTCCACCAGCCCGAGTTGCTCCAAATACTGATTATCACATTACCAATCCAGCTGTCAAGACTTCAAATCACCTCCTCCAACCAAGCAGTCATGTGACCAACCAATGGTACAATGAAAACCCGTTGGGAGAAGTAATGGAAGCATTAAAATGTTTTCATGTCTTCCAATGGGATAATTAAGGAGAGAGGAGCAGGGAGGAAAGAGGAAGGAAGAGAGAGAGAAAATGAGGAGAAGGAGTGAAGGGAGAGAAGGAGAAGGGAGGGAAGAGAGGAAGGAAGGAGAGAAGGTGGAGGGAGGGAAGAGAGGAAGGAAGAAGACCAAGAGAAGGGAGAGGAAAACTGTGTTGGTTTGCTATGGCTGCCAGGACAAAGGACTGCAGACAGAATGGCTTAACCAAAATTAATGTATCCCTTGACATGTTTGGAGCCTGCCAGTTCAAGATCATGGGGCCGACAGAACTGGTTCCTTCGGAGGCAGGGGGAGGTCTGTCTCTGGCCTCTCTCCCTTGTCTGTCTGGGGTTGTATTGTGAGTTCCCTCTTTAAGTGTCTGTAGCTTTCCCTCTTCTTCTAAGGACATCAATTTTATTGGATCTGGACTCACTTTAACAAACCATATCTCTCTATTTGCAGGCCTATCTCTAAGCACGCCGATGTGCTGAGGTCCTGGGGCACAGGAGTCTGAAGGGGGTACCTCAATAACAGCCCTCCCTCCTGCACTCATTAACTCACAGAGACAGTTAGGAAACTTCTAACAGTAAGACGGAAAAATCATCCAATCCAATCCAGAGTAAATCACTCTCAATATTTTCACACAATTTTCTTCTCGGTTTCATTCTTTTGGTAATGTGTAATTTTACTTCTTTTACATGACTGAAATCATACCAAGTACATGATCTTGACCTGGCTATTGGGACATATGTCAGCTTAGGTTCTTTGTATCATGAGTATTTACATTTATTTTTTTAAAGAACATAAAGTCATTTCTATGCTCTAATTTAATAGCATTCATTAATACAGTGTGTGCAATTATTTTATGTTGAATAATTACCCTTTCTTAGCTTCAAATAGTACATTTGTACAAGTTTCTCTACTTCCTCATTATTTTCTTTATCAACACCAATTTCGTTAGGGTTTTCAAAGATGAAATTGTGATGGTTATCATTTGCACTATTTCTTTTACATTTTCCTAGATTTGCTTCATTTGCTTTTATGGCCTGCCTTTGATTTTCCCTAACATGATTATGCATTTGAAATTCTAACAATTCACAAATTATTACATTTTCTTTCTTTTAAAATGTTTCTTTTTTTAAAGATGTATGTATATGTATGTAAGTTTGTCTGAGAATGTGTGCACTACATGTGTACAGGAGCCTGTGGAAGCCAGGAAAGGGTGCTGAATGCCCTGGAACTGGAATTACAAGTGGTTGTGAGCTGCCATGTGGGTGCTGGCAACTGAACCCTAGTTGCCAGCAAAAGTACCAAGTGTCCATAGCAACTGAGCCATCTCTCCAGCCCATTACTTACTATGCTTCTAAAGAAATTTATTGTGGGTTATACACTGTCAATTACCCATAAGTTTTCTACCAAATTCCAGTTACATTTTATTAAGATATTAGATATAACATTGAGAACAATGATCATATTTCACTGTTGGAATGCATAGTTAGAAATGATGCTAAATTCCATAAACTTAAATATTTTGTACCTTGAATAGATGAGCTAGTCTACTTTTACTAATAACAATGCTTGTTTATTTAGTAGGTTTGTGTGTGTGTGTGTGTGTAAGAGAGAGAGAGAGAGATCACATTCTTGTGGGTATTAGTGCACATGTGTGTATGTGTGGATGCGTGCACTCCTGTGTGTGTACATGTGTATTGAGGTCAGAGGAAAACCAGGTGTCTTATGTCAGATGACTTCCATTTTTTATTGAAGACGGTCTCTTGTGGGTCTGGAATGTTACCAACTGTGTTAGGTTGGCGGATAAGTGAGTTCCAGGAGTCTTATCTGCCTGTCATGGTTTCCAATCTCAACATTGCTGGTATCATAAACATGCTTCCACATGCCAGGGTTTTTAATATGAGTTCTGGAGATCTCAGGTTCTCAGGTGTGAAAGACAAGTTTTTGCAGACTGAGCTATTGCCTAGCTCACGATATCCGTTTTGAGAAAGCCAGAGCAAATGTCTGTAGTACATTCTTAAACCAAGAAACATAAATCATTGTATCCATCTGATTGCAGCTTTTTACAACAATATTTACTCACATGGGAAAAAGTAGAAAACAAAAATTATGATAAATTCTTTCTTTTGTAAAAAATCTTTCTCAAATTTTGTGGTTACATAAAATATTTCTTTTTCTTGACGCAACCAAAAGGAAAGAATTATGGCTCTAAGAAAATTGGCAGTTGGTGCTTTTAAAAATCAGAACATTATTAATTTGAATGAAAGGCACCTTTTCAAAAGGGCCCTGGGAGCCTTAAGTGCCCTACCCAGACTGGCGATGGAGCAATTGATTGTGTTCTTTGTCACACGTTGCTGTAGTTGCTCCCTGTCATTCTGCATCCTTTTGCCAGAGGGATTTTCCACATCCACTTTGAAGGGCTGCAGGACCAGGTGACCATAATCAGCGAGTGCCTGCAGAGCTGTTTCTTCCCTGGCCAGTGGTGGAAATTCTTGAGAAGGCTGGTTTTCATACAGGAAAATGGAAATTGGCAGCAGGTGGTTTTCAGTCATCTCGACAGCCCCTCAATTGAGCTGGCTCCACCTTCTAAAGCTCACAGGGATGGGGTGAGGGAATGGCTCAGTTTTCTTCCCTATATGAGGGCGTGCCCTTTTGAAGAGTTTCCCTCAAAAGCAGTTCCAATGTAAGATAAAAAGACGTTGGCTGCCTCAGGCTTCCTTCATCTAGGAAATATTGTGTTGAAGAAGCACAAATACTTGATCCTAGGCTAACATCTCCAGAATACCAACACACAATACATGATAAATGATACACATGCGAACTTGGCTTCAGACACATCTTAAGGCCTGCTATTTAAAACTGACTGGATTCTCTAGAATATAGCTTTCGATTTGAATTCAGAAAGCAATCATTGAAGGAATAATTAGGTCTTGATTTACAAGTTTGGTATAGTCGGTTGCCTCGTGTGACCTCTGAGTTCTCTTTAATGTTTCTCACTAATTTTATACTTTATTACCAAAATGGAAACATTTGGTCAAATGCAATCTAAAGACTAGGCGTTGCTTTCTGTGGTAAAAAGATTTCCTAAATCTACGTGAATAATACATTCAGAAATTTCTGGGAGGTTTGACTCTTGTGTCTTTCTTACCTTTCAAAGCCCTATATCTAGTCTTCTTCTTTCCCAAGGGGAGCCCAAGACACCTCAGAATGAGAAGGAACTGGTGAGGGCAGAGCTGCACTTGAGACTCTAATATCTGGATCAGAGGCCACTTTAACTTTTCTTCTCCCGATTAATGAAGGATCTTGCTGTGAAAACAGGTGTTTGGGCTTGTGCTCTTTGCCTAATCTGGGGCAGGGGGACGAGCTCCCATTGGTCAAGAGTCCCCTTCAGGAGAGATCTTCAGAAATGGAGTAAGCAACCCCAAAGTAACACAAAAAGCACACTTAGGCTCTGGCCAGAGTATGAGAGAAAAGCATGGAAGAGGAAAAAAAAAAGGAACAGTTAAAACCTTTTAAAGTCAGAACTCAGAAAAATGGGTAGACCAGCCAAACCTTATGCCAGTTCCTACTGACCGTCAGGAACTGTGGAAGGAAAAGCACATGATCTCACTAAATGATTCATTATTCCTCCTGCCTCTTTTGGCGTAGTTTAGGGTAGACACGCCATCCTGAAGGGTGGTCCTTGGTCAAGTGATTGACCTGCCAGACTGGATGTATGCTTAGGGGAGGAAACCAGGAAATAACTCTACATGGAAATGGATTCTATTTTCTATAATACTCCACTTGAGGACTCCAATATTATTTCATACTGGAACTGCCCCCTTTAGTCACCAGGCATCTCTAAGCCTTGGAGTGTCTGTCTTCATACAGCTATAATGTTCTGCATAAATGGAGTGCAAACTTGACATAAAATTCTTGTATCTCTGAGCTTGAGAGGGCCTCAAGGATGCCAGCTCACCTGTCATACAAGTCATGTGGCAATTGCTGTGCACCCTGGACTTGAGCCAAGTGGTTCTGCGTTAAGGAAAGGAGGAAGTTTTATGCAATTCTTTTGTACTAAAGGAGGGAGACAGGGGAAAGAAAGAGATATTTTGTTGTTTTCCAGTGGGAAGAATCTGAGTCCATCTGAGATACCAGTGCCGGAGCCCTATCAATTGTCTCTTCTCCCTGAATACATTTCTCCTCGCAGAGGTTGCCCCCAGTGATACCCCATGGAGGTCACATGGACCTTAGTGGTACATTCTCAGTGATGGCATGCGTTTGAGTACAGGTTGTTCATTTTGAGGTCACTCCAGGAAGATGGCGCAGGCGGTCCAGGAAGCATAGGAAAATGAATCAAAGGCCCATTAGAGATCAGATTGTGTCTGTGGACCCTACAGGAACTGGAGCATTATGTACTCCAAGCCAAATACCTTGCAGACTCTGCATTTTCGAGAGCTTAAGAACTCATTAGGAGGGTTTACTGCATGACTCACTACGTCGCACTACAGCTTCTATGATGATATTTTTTTCCTCTTTTTTTCTTCCTTTTTCTTTTTTGTTGGGGGAAGAGGGCAGATTTGTGGGGATTCAAGAAGTGGAAGACACAAAAACAAACAAACAAAAAGAAAGTGAAAGAAAAAGAATTCACTATTTGGAAGAGTAGCACAGAAAATTCTTTGGCACACTTCTTGTCAATGGCCATTCAGTGCTGTGTTTCTCCAAATACCCACTTTTCAGGTAAGATGCCAGACTAGCAACCAGACGCTTCATTGCATAGTCTCATCTTGAGAGCTCACTTAAATGCATGCCTCTAAATGCTCTCCTAACTGCCATAAACCATCTAGGCAATCTTGAAGCTTTTTCCTTTTGTCCAAATTCTACTTTGAAATAATTTGTGACTACTGACCAGCAATTGAGCTGGTGGACATGCATGTATACCAGTATCAATTTACACAGTGTAGATGCTCAGCCTTCTTGGAACCAGAGACTAGCAGAGTTTCATTTTACATATATAATCCCTCAAAGGAAGGAGATAAAAGAAGGCATGTATGTGTGGTGTTGTATTCTCCTCATAGCAGGTAATCCTTTATTGGAACTTGCCAAGACCCAGACACAGGCTAACAGTTTTACATATGTAAATTTATGAAGTCTCATAAAAACACCATGTAATAGGTTTAATTATTTTCATCCTTACAGATAAAGAAACTGGACTACAGGGAGATTAAGTAGCGTTTCTACAATCTCAGAGCTAACAGAGGAGCAGGATGGAGACAGGCAGGCTGGCTCCCTGGACCATTCTTAAGCATGGCTAGTTCTCCTCCACGTGCATTTGTGTGTGTGTGTGTGTCCTAAGGCTAATCAGAAACCTGTCAGAAACATGTAGGTAATAAATGGTGGTCTACTTTTATCCCACTCTGAAGTCAGAATTGGGCAATTCTTCATGCTCAACAAACTTGCTTCTGCCAGCCTTTTCTTGGTGTTTTCCCCGACAGATTTTTCATGAGAATCTGTTTGATGGGAAAATCCTACATATTCAATTTTTATTTATTTCTGTATCTGGAATGAAGCTTACTTTATAGAGAATTGGACATGGCTAATTTTCTCTCTATTTTACTTCTTGATCTGGATTTGGAGACTTGTTAAACTTAGCCTCAGAGTGAAGGGACTGGTAGATTAGTCAAAGTAGCTCGTAGGAGATACATTTAGGACAAATGACTATAAAGACGATATGGAGCTTGCAGTCCCAAGATAGGAAAATATAAATAGGTTCAAAGATGGCTGAGATAAATTCGTAAATGACAGCCCTGAAGGATGTTATTAAGAGAAATCGTACATGGATGAAAATGTCCTGCCTATTTATGGAGTTTTGTGTAGCTGCATCTTTCCTTCGCCTACCATTTTTGGAATGACTCGTCTTGGTCTCATAACAAGCTTTCAATGAGAGGAGGCTTTTGCAGCCTCCTGGTTTACTCTGTTGCCAGTAGAATTCTGAAAACCAGAAAACAAATCTTAGAAAAATCGCCTTGCTTCTTAGCAGAATGCACCCTGAGTCCACTGTATAGTCGCTTCATCTGGCCACACATCCCTATTCTACAGGAAGCCCTTGGCAGAAAAGTGTATTTCTCACTACATGGTACATGCTAACAGGAATAGCGATATCATACTACACAAAAATATCTGTCACATATATCTTTGAAAAAGACTAAATGTAGCAATCAAGCAATTAATTATTTGTTCGGGATTATTATAAGCCCCTTGCAGGTGCCTGAAGGCTAATCCTTTTATTTCATAGGTGAGAAAAGTAAGGCCCAGTGTTCCAACAATGTATTTTTGACTAAGAGACTACCTTCACTTTTAGATGTTCAAACAATAACTGTTTTTATTGGATCTTGTGATTTTGGAGACACGAATTTGGACAAGGCTCAGCTAGGTGATCTGTTTGCCCACCTCCTGTACTGAGGTTGATGGAGGACCCTTACATTTCCCAAAATTTCAGATCAGGCCATTCAATTTAGCCGCGGGTCATTTTCCCAAAGATGGGGAATCACTTAAAGAATTCCAAATTGCTTTCTAAAGGTATTTATTTTTCAATGACCAAGGACCAGGAGCTTATATCAAGGTGTTGAAGAACAAACTTCTTGTTTTCACTTCTGTGCCTTCATTGGTTTTTCAAGTTGTCTTCTGCCTCCTCTTCCCCCTTTACCTACTCCTCTTCATCCTCCACATCCTCCACAACCTCCTCTTTGTTTTGACTTGTGAAAGGGTTGTGCTGTGTAGCCCAAGCTGGTCTCCATCCCGAGATCTTCCCGCATTTGTCTCTTGAGTGCTGGGATTCAAAGCATGTGCCAATCTGAGCCCCAGGTTCTTCTGTTTAAAATGAGCCAGTATCTGTTAGCTACTAGCTGCTCTCCTTTCTTATTTCCATCTCCCCACACCTCCTTTGGGCTTGTACCTTCGTGCCTTCTCTACCTCTTGGCAATGAACATTTGCCTCTTTCAGCAGGTGGCTATAGCAGAAGGAAGCCAGGAGCTGAGTGAGCCCGACCAGTGCCACTAAGCCCACTTACTTTCCAGTCCCGGAGCTTCTATTTCTGTTACTTGGTGACAGATAGGTAGCAGGTGTTGAGGGAAATCAGCAGCCTATACTGTCATCTATTTTTCTGGAGAAGCCAGCTGTTCTGAACAATGATACCTAATATGAATCTGGGACCAGGTGCCTTCAGACCTTGGGATTTTGTCGCACTTCCTCTCAGCAATAAAATGTGAACGCACACACGTACACAAAGAAGCCATGCTGATGGGCGACAATTGGTTTCTTAGATCCAGGTGACTGTGGGCACTGGGGACGGAGACAGAAGCTCAAAAGTATCTTTCTTGTTGCAATTTGAATGCTAGAAAGAATGCTAATACCTGCTAATCACAAATGTGTTTAGGATGCTAACAGCACCTGTCGGGATTTTGTTTGTTCAGGATTATCATGGGCTTTGAAGACAAATTCTTTTATTTGACAAATTGGAATACTGGGGACCAGTCTGTACATTTTCTATATCCACGTTTCTCTTCAGTTCTCAGGCAGGGGCTATGGGGTCTGTGAAGGAAACCCACAAACCACAATGCAAGAAGATTATGATGTTTGGAGGGGGTGTAGACTTGGTGAGGGGGCAAGGGTTTGTTTGGGTCCAGTGGGATCCTTTCCCAAGAACAGACAAGAGGAACATGGCATGTGGACTTCGTCTTAAACACCATGCCATTTCGTTTCACTTTGAATATGGGAGTCAATGATTGTGAAGATTTGTTTGGTCACCTTGATACAACCTAGACTCTCCCAAGAGGAACTTTGGTGGAGTGTCTGGATAGCTTTGATCTGTGGGAGGTTGTCTTCCCTCCCTGAACTGATGGGGAGTCCCATTCTGGAAGTGAGTGGCAATGTTCTCAGGGTTGGGGCCCTGAACTATACAAGAATAGAGAAAGCTAGCTAAACACTCGCCGTCATGTGCATTGATTTCTGCTCTTGACTGCAGATATGAAGTAACTGGTTGTTTAAGTTCCTTCTGCCTTGATTCCCCTGCTATCATGAAATGGTTTGTTAGGAAATACATTTAGAGTTTTAGAACATGTAAGTGTGGTATTAAGCTATTATTTAAAACTTAGCTAATACAGGAACATACAGTTGTACACGTTGTATCAAAAGGTTTGTCCCATTTTGAATAGCTTTTTATTGAGAATAGATTCTTCTCCCATACAATACACCCTGATCACAGTTCCCCTCTTTTATTCCTCCCATCCCCATACCTCTCTTTTTCCCCTGGTCCACTCTTCCTCTATCTCTCTTCATAAAAGGACAGGCCTCCAAGAGCCAACATTCAAACAAGACAAGGCAAAAGCCCTGACACCAAGGCTGGACAAGGGAATCTCACAGGATGAAAAGAGTCCCAAGAGAAGGCAAAAGAGTCATAGATACACCTGCTCCCACAGTCCAGAGTCCCACAAAACACCAAGCTAAGAGCCATGCATATACATGAAGACTAGAGCAGACCCCTGCAGGCCCCGTGCTTGCCACCTCAATCTCGGTGAGCCCATGTGTTCCCTGCTTAGTTGATTCAATGAGCTGTGTTCTCCTGGTATCCTCCAACCCCTCTAACTCTGACAATCCTTCCACCACATCTCCCTCGGGATTCCCCAGAGAATCCCAATGGAGACCTCCAATTTAGATTCTCTCTCTACATAATGCCTGGCTGTGGGTCTCTGCGTCTGCTCCTAGGAGAAGCCTCTTTGATCATGACTGAACAAGGAATGGATCTATGGGGATAGCAGAATATCATTAGGAATAATTTCTTCATTTTTGTTTGGTTGTTTAAAGACCAGACATGTTTTGTTCTACCCTGGGTGTCTGGGCTATCCAGTTTCGGGTTCCCAGTCATTCCAGCAGTATCAGGCATGGGTTCCCTCTCATGGAGTGGTCTCAAGTAAAACCAGACTCTAGTTGCTGACTCCCAAAAGTTCTGTACCACCATTGCCCCAACACATTTTGCAGACAGGAAAGATTGTAGGTCAAAGGTTTTGTGGCTAGGTGGGTGTCCATATTTCTCTTTCACTAGCCCACAGAGTACTTTCTTACACCAAAGAGACTAGAATGTAGGAATGAAGGGTCCATGAAGTCACTAGCTTGACCTCTTCAATGAGCTGTGTGGAGATTATACTCAGCACTGGTGCCCCTGCTGTCAGTTTGTAGGGTGACTGCCTGTCCTAGCACCAGCCTGGTTTGTTTGGGCGATCTCCATGGGACCCACTCTATCAACAACTCACCTGAATGCAACTCAGTCCCACCCCTGGAACTCTTACCTGGCTACAATAGATGGCCAGTTCATACTCCTTTTCCCTCATTGCTAGGGAACCTCATTGGGATCACCTACCTAGATTCCAGTAAATTTTCACTGCACTAGGTTTCTATACTGCTCTCCAAGTGCCCCACTCCAATTGCAGTTGTCTCTCCCTGTACTTCCTCTAAATTTAGACTTAGAGAAAAGTAGCAGATGAAGTAGTACTGAAAATTGATCTCTCTCTCTCTCCCTGTCTTCTCTCTCTCTCTCTCTCTCTCTCTCTCTCTCTCTCTCTCGTATATTTACTTTGCTGATCAACTATTATTCATCTTTCCTCTATTTCTTTGAACTGTGTAAGTGAATAATACTCCTATACCTCTATGTATTTGTTAGTGTTTCCAAAAACCGGACTCTCTGAACATGGCGGACAATGAGGGCTGATGAGAAGCCAAGGACAATGGCATGGGGTTTTGTTCCTACTTCATGTTCTGGCCTTGTGGGAGCCTAGCCAGTTTGGATATTCACCTTCCTAGACCAGGATGGAGGGGGGAGGATTTTGGACTTTCCACAGGGCAGGGAACCCTGACTGCTCTTCAGGCTGGAGAGGGAGGGGGAGAGGAGTGGGGGGAGGGGGAAAGGAGTGGGGGGAGGGGGGAGGATTGGGAGGAGGGGGAGGGAAATGGGAGGCTGGGAGGAGGCGAAAAAAAATTTATTTTTTTTCAATAAAAAAATAAAAAAAGAGAAAAAAAATATGAATGCCATCTAATATAGCCATAGTGTGGTTATCAAAGCCAGGGACTTAATTTTGATATAGCAATATTGAATATTAACTTCCATCCATTGTCCCACCAAGTGTCCTATATGTCAAAGAAAACCCTTTTTAGTTCAGAATCCTATTCCCAATCATACACTGCAGTTATATGCAATGGACCCATAGGTTTCCTTAATCCAAAACAGGCCCTACTCTTTTGTGGTTGGCAGTTTAGAATAATACACACATGTATTTTGTGGAATGTTCCTCAGTTTGGCTTTGCCTGAAGTCTCCTTGAGTATAGACTCATGGTAAGCCTAAGTGTTCATCCCAACATGCCACATCAGGAGGCACGAGATGCTATCTCTCAATCTTGAGACTGTAGATGACTATTGTGCTATTCATTTCAATTTTTAAAATATTGGCCTTCACTGTAGTAGCATCAGGGATTAAGGCCTTTGGAAAGTGATGTGTCAGGAGGATGAAGGCCCTGCGGGTGCAGTAAGTGCCTTAGAGAGGAAGACTCGTGAGAGCTCCATTGCTTCTTCCACCAAGCAAGGGTATAACGAGGAGACAGACATTTGTGAAGAGCAAGTGGACAGAAGCCCTGCTGACACTGAGACTTTAGACTCTAAGATACAATTTCACTTTATAAGATATCTAGTCTGTGATACACTGCTGCGGTCACTCAGGGCCAAGAACATGCATAATGATTTCTACTAATAGGTTAAGGTGACCTCTGCAGCATGTTCCCCCTGCAACATTATTATTTTTTAAATTATCAGGAACATATACCACTTCTCATCATCTCCTTCCCCAATAATTGTGGCATCCTTGTTTCGTCCCTGAAACTATTATTGCTGTAGTGGTTGCCAGTGCACAGTGACAATCTGTTTTCTTATATCCCCTGTAGTTGGAGTTGGAGGAATCCCTCTGTGAAGACTTGCTTTCTTTCTGCAACACCCCTCAGAGTTTTTACTTTGTTCTGTGGGTCACTGTGTTTATAAACTTGGTTGCTCAAAATGTTCTCTGTATTCCTTTTCTGTGATTATTTTCTACCCCTACCCTGAAATCAACGTTTCCATCTGGCAGCCCTGTCCTTTGATTTATGAGTAGATATTACATAATTTTAAAGTCTTTCCCCTCCTTCTTTTCTTTGGGAATAATTGATCATCTGTTACATTGGCAGGCTAGAGGCTGGTGCTCTGGAGGCTAAGGAATATGGGGACTCACCCTAGAGTCCTGGGATCCATGGGGAACACACAGAGAGGTGAGCACACCTGGTTAGAGTAGGGCAGTGCAGGGAGGTTGAACCTGAGATGCTGTGGCTCAGAGCAGAGGGGAGCCGCTCAGGCTGCCAACACTAAAATGGCATCATCAGAGAGGTGCGTTGGAGCTGTGAAGTAGGATTTGATTAGAAGAAAATGTGAAGGAAAGGGAAGGGTGATCAAGCAAGGCAATAATCAAAGCAACAGCTACACACTTTCCAGATGAATTTATCAACAGCCATCTTTGGGAAAAGTAGTCTATAAATTGCCAAACATTAAGGAATTAAGCATGCCACCTCTCATTATTTGACAACAATCAGACAAAATTTTGAGGCGAAGGAAAATCAAGAGCATGGTTCAGCTAATCATACTCTTATCAAATTCATATTTCATGTTTTTCACATAATAAAAGAGATGAAAGAAAAAATATTTTCCTCAAGGGTGGATAACGTGGAGTAAAGGTGAGAAGAGACCTCGGCTAGTTCAATACATAATCTGCCCAGTGGGATTTTATCTAAATAGCCTTGCGTTTGGAGCTAGCCCGGCCTCAGTCTGTGCTTTTGGAGCTGCTTCTAAACGCCCCTCCCCCAAGTTTAATACTGGTACCAGCAGGAAATCATCCCATTAGCGACAGCTCCCTTCCTCTCTCTGGTCATCTAGCAAGTGTCCCCGCACAAGGGCTGCATTTTCCTGGTGTGGGAACTTGATTCAGTTGGGAAACAGGAACATCAATGCCCTAGGTCCCATCACTTACACAGAAGTGTTTCAAACCCTGACATGAGTGACATTTATCACTTTTGCAAGCTGCTGAAAGATAGCAGGAGGTTAGGACCCCAGTTTCTGGGCACCTGTGTACAACACCTCTGCATCTTACTTCAACTCTGAGGGGTGCTTAGCTTGTAATACTTTATTACTAATGCAGGTATTCCGAGCCATCCAGGGTGAATTTGTCCTAGACTCTATGGGCCAGGGATAGAGCTCAGTGGATAGAAAGTGTCCCATGTATTCATGTGGTTCCAGGTTTGAACCTCAGTGCCGCATATATCAGAATGGTTCTGCTTACAGATGACCTGGTCCCACCCAGCTCTTGGTTCCTCTGGGAAGGTAGGTTTGGGTTTCAAACAAAAAACTTTCATCGTGTCATTCTGGTAATGGCCACAGCATCCTCTCGGGGGTCTTGCCTATTTCCTAATGAATCTCTGACTTTGGTTCAGAGGTTCATTTAAAAGAACAAAAGGGAAGCATTTAGTAAACTACAACTATGCTTTTCGGTTTGTGTCTCACAAGCTAATTGGGACAAATATGGGGTAGAAAATTATCCTTACTCTGAAACTCAAATTTAAACAGACAGCATGAGTTTTATCCAGCAACCACTGTCTTAGACAGAAACCAGTACAGACTTCTGGTCCTTTGACTTCTTCCTCCTGAGCACACCAACAGCCAGTACCCCATCTAAATGGCCTCCGGATCATGCCCTATACCCCCTATAATTCTGCAGTGTGAGGCTGGTGGCTAGATTGGATGTTGTAGGGAATTTTAATCAGATAATATATATGTACACCCCAAGATAAATTGCCCGTATTAGTTTGTATTTAAACTATAATTGAATATGTGAAAAGAAAATCAGTGTAACGTATTGATGCCATCTGTGCCTCTAATTTTATGCTAGTGTTTTCATCTGTCTTAATTTAAATGAGATTCAATTTCCCACCTATATATAATTTTGTTGCATTAATTGCTTTGTTTCCACTAAGATACCATCATGTTGGCCATGAGCTGAAGCAGCTTTAATAATTTGTAAACAACAGAACAGGAATGATGTCTTCAATAAGCCAATGATCTTGCTGATTGCACAGCTACTGAAACCTGACACTTTACCTGCATAAAAAGACTGTGTGCCTTCCAAAATAACATTGCACCTCTCCAGGAATTTATTTCAACAGAATCCAAGGAACTCACTCACACTCACATACGCTTTCTGTGTCTATCAACCACCTCCTGCGTGACAGAGACTTACTGGGAACCAAGGAGAGAAAGAAATAAAAAGCATAGTGTTGATATTTTAAGCTGGCAAGAGAATCAGACCTATAAGCAGATAATAACTGTGCGATCCAATAAGACACAATTTAAGTACTCTGGAGACATGGTAAGAAGAGTCTCGATCTGATAAAAACGAAGAGAAATGAGAGAGGAGGAGATGGAGCCAGAGAAATGAGCAACCGGGCAGCAAGGAACATTAGTCACACAATCCCATTTTCTACTCCATTGTTGCTTATGAAACACACTCACAGATTTACACACACACACACACATACACACTGGAAAGGAGCAGTGTGAGGTTGCCATTCAACTGTAAAGAATTACAGAGCAGAATGAGACAAAAGGCAGATGAGATTTGGGAACTTCACAAAGAGGGCGAGAGGGTAGAGCATGGTCAACTCATCTGGTCTGGGCTTTTGGTTTATGCAGACTTGGCCTTGTGCATTTGTCTATGTAAACAATTGCAAACCACCCTGTTTTCTCTTCCATGTGTGTTTAATATTAGAAGCCTCAGGGTACAGTTGATGAACAACCGTTCGATCTAATCCATGTGAATACTCCTTCCTATCTCCAGAGAACTTGAAATAGGACTGTGTCCTTTGTTTTGGCCTGTCCAATGGAGTCGGGGCTGTGTCTCCCATTATAAGATAGTTCTCAAAGGGAAGAGGAATGGCTACTGGCAAGCTGAACTCGGCTAGGTTCTTTATGAGCGCACCTGCTGATCAACCACACATCCTCATCGGCTCTTCTTCCTGGATCCCCCTTTCAGGATCACGTGCTCCCCTGGCTGCAAAGCATTTTCCAGTGCTGAGACCTCGTCAACCCCCTGGCCCACCTCCAGCTCAGCCAAAGGGATGTCACACTCTCTCAGCTCACTGCATCTAACTCTGAGGCCAGGGTTCCCTCACAGAGCCTGCTCTGCTCTTGATGATCTCAACTCATGTTCTGACCATTTTAATCAATAAAATCAACATGAAAATCCCTATCTGGGAGGCCGGCCATGTCCCTTGTACCATAGCTTGTTCCAAGGTTACAGCTAATGCATGGTCTTTGACATTTTCTTTGTTCTTTAGGTCTTTGGCCAGCACTCAAGATGATCGCAAATGTTTGCCTAGTGAGGTGACTCCAACCTTCCTTCCCACAGCGTGTTCACCCTTTTGTGGTCCTGCCTACTTGCACGTTGTGTTCAGCATGGCTGAACTAAAAGCACTTGGGTTAACCTTTATAATCATTCACAGCCCACTGCTTAATTAAACACTGCTTTTTCTTTGTAGGATTCAGTGCCCCAGCCAATGATCTAGCACCTTTTTTTGATGGTTGAGTGACTAGTGCAAAGAACTCTGAGTGGCCAGATGGCATTCCAAGTGTCCTAATTCTATGGCAACACTGTTGTATTCATGGGCGTGGGTAGTTTTCTAACTAGGTTCTAAGACTTCTAAGACTTAATACACATTGTGGTTCTAGAAAGAAAAGCAAAAAGGTTACCAGTCATTCATTAGGTTTAATTACATGAGATGCAGCCAGTTATTATCTATGTAATGTACTATGTGTCATATTTTTGTCATATGATCATGAGAGTCATTGAACAACACATTAAACAACCTATGGCACACTCATTTAGCAAGACTACATCCCTTCCAAGAAAGGTTTTTATCTGTTAATTAGGTTTTAGCAGTGGTGTGACTGACAAAGAAATAAGACTCAAGAGATGAATGGTTTCAGAGAGTGGAGAGGACTTCTCAAACCTTCCACCTCCTAGGTCCTCTGTATTTTCCCAAACACTATGATACAAATTTGTGATTTGTTGCTAACACAGGGAAGTTAGCTTCTCAATAGCGGATAGCTAGAAAAGCCTGGCAGGAATCCAGGCTGCTGGGCACTCTGCTCCTTCTACCAGCCATCTGCCTATTGGAAGGACACTGGAAGCCCGAGGGAAATAGGATGATGGACTTTCCCAGATGGGGAAGGTTTTTCTCCTGACTTTCCCAAGCAATAGAAGCACGGACACTCTTACCTCTGGGAGCTATTCCAGAAACTCCACAAGCATCCTCTCCAAATGTCTTTGGTCACCAATGCTCTTGCTTCTTCCAAGCTCCTGACCATGTGGCCAAGTTTTCAGTCACTGTCCATGAATCAGTGTAAAAACTCAGCAAGCTATTTCTCCTTCTAAATCAAATGGCCAAGGACAAGGGCTGTTGGATCTTATTCACTGAGCCAATTTGCTTTCTCATTTGCTTTCAAGATCATCTCTACATAATTGCGAAATTACTTTTTAAATATGTCAGTTTACTTGAACAATTGTCAGACTATCATACCCTATTATCTAATTTTTTTCTTCATTATTGCCTTGCAACCTTTGAGACCACAGATGTGGGCTGAGGGAGAATAGCACACTTTCTAATATTCCTTGAGACCTTATTACCCATGAAGCCACCAGGATTCTTATGCCTCCTCCAAGATACTCCCCACCTGACACAACTCCATGTCTTTTCTTTCTCTCTACTTAGAAAACAAACAACAAACCAACTGACCAGAATCTTAATAAAAGAAAAAGGAAAGAAAAAGCACAAGAAAAACAGACAGACAGACACACAACCATAAAATGTAAAACACAAATCCAGAAATCATAATGTATAAGCAAAAGCCAGAAAGAAAGAAAAAAGCCCAGACAAAGCAATCTAAGACAAAAAGCCCATAAAAATACCACTGAGTTCATTTTTGTTGGATACAGTACTCAATTATTAGATTCTTATGCTCATGCATGTAAGTCTTGAAAACTCACACAACTGTAGAATGTCATTAAGATTGGGAGAGGGGTCTGGAGAGACAGCTCAGTGGTGAAGAGCGTTTGCTGCTCTTTCAGAGAGTCAGAGTTCAGGACCCAGCATCAGCACCTGCTCCCTCATGACTGTCTGTAACTCCATCAACAAGGAGTCATACTTCTTCTCCTTTGCAGGACTGGGATATATACACTTGCATGCACAGGGACACACACATGCAAAACTTTTAGAAAATATTTTTGAGTGAGCCACCAGGCTCCAGTGGCTAGTTCCAGACTCTGGTCACACCGAAGGTAGTGGTTAAAATTAGCCATAAATCAAAACAAAAAGATGCCAGTGTGGGGAGGACATTGCAAGGAGCAGGAAGGATCATGGGGTGGAAGGGAGACAGGAGACAGTGGGGCTGGGGGTAAATAAGATGCTTTGAATATATCTCTGAAATGACCGAACATGTGTCAGCAATAAAGAAAAGAACTCTGAAGAACAAAAATCACCTGTCATTCTTAACTGCTCTGTCTTCAGTACCCAACCCAGTGCCTGGATTATAGTACTAGTGTTTGCTATTAAACACATCACATAAAAACAGCATAGGCAGCTGCATTTTAATTTCAGATGAACAATTTAATCTTGATATAAATATATCCTGTTCAATACTCAGGACATACTTGTGCTGTTTGGATTTTGTTACACAAATCTAGACTTACCAGGGAAGAGGGGAATCTTAATTGAGAAAATACCTCTATTAGATTACCCATAGGCATGTTTGCAATGCATTTTTTTGATTAATAATTCATGTCCTTGGGTCCATCTCAAGGGTGGCAGTGCCACCCCTGGTCTGGTAGTCTTGGGTGATATAAGAAAGTAGGATGAAAGCCATGAGGGCCAAACCAGTAAGCAGCACTCCTCCATGGCCTCTGCATCAGCTCCTGCCTCCAGGTCCCTGCCCTGAGTTCCCACTCTGACTTCCTTTGATGATGGACTCTGATGTTGAAGTATAAGTGAAGTCAACCCTTCCCTCCCTAAGCTGTTTTTGGTCATGGCATTCATTAGAACAATAGAAACCTAAGACTTCTTTATGGCTAAAAATTGTTCTTCTCCTAAAATTCAAGTCTAATGAGTATCCTATGTTAGTACAGCAGGTAACCTAGCAGTGGGGTCTAAATAAGCGCTCCTGTACAAACAAACAGGCAAAGGAAATAATTCAAACCCCGGGATTCACTTAGTTTATACTCTAACTCGTTCACTTTATTGAGCTCTCCCCTGGGTCTAGTAGTTCATGGTCGAGATGGCTATCTTTACTTTGGTTGATAAGCTGTCCTGTGGAGACCTAAGAACGTAAAATGTAAAGGCTTCGACGTAAAATTGAGAAATTACAGAATAGCCTCAAAACCAGTATGTGTGTGTGTGTGTGTGTGTGTCCTTAGACGTGAACAAAGTGAAGCAGATTGCATCAGAATTAGTTCTAAAAAGATGGCTGCTCTGTGGGTAGCTAACTAGCCAAATGACTGAGAGGGGATTATTAGGATTTCCAGAAAAATGAGTGAATCTAAAGATGGAGGTGATCTCTGCCCTCCTTATGCTCTGCTCTCAGGAAGTTGGGTTAGCTACTTCGATGTACAAATAGCTATGAAGTCTTTGGGGCTCTAGCACTTGGTATCTATCTTTACTCAAAGGTGTGAGGGTTGCTGGTCATATTCTATTTCAGGTTGAGGGTCTCCTCCATGTTCCTTTCAGAGATGGAAGGTCAAGAGGCAACGACCCCGGTAAAGGCGGCCCATGGCAGAGGGACAGAGGCTCTCCTGGGCTAGACTCTCTCACTTCCACTCACATGCTTTTGGTCAAAATGAGTTCAAGGCCAAGTTCAACATCAATGAAGTCTGAGGGCCACTTTATTTGCAGAAGTGAAGAAGGGAAGAGGTTGAAAAATAGTCAAATAATAACTGAATCTGTAACAGGCAGTCAACACTTGCAAAGGGCCTTCAAGCAGGAAGGGTGAGACACTCTCGCTGAGACCTTGACTCTTCTCTTTGGAGAGAGGGGACAGAGAATGATTTCCCCACGTGGCCTGGAATGTATGCAAATGGGGTAGCATGATGACAGAGTTAGGCAAATGCTGGTGACGATTGGCACCATTTGCCAGCTCTGCCTGAGCTGTGGCTTCAGCCATCACCAGCCTGGCCAATACACACTGGCCACGTTAGCGCCATTTGCTGAATGAAGTTGACATTTTTATCTGAACTGGTCTTTCTACTCAACTTATAATCAATGATGTTCCTGTTTCATCTGGGAGAAGACCAAGGCTGGGAAATTGGGGTGATTAGTTTGGGAGCTACAGCAAGAGTGAAAAGAATTGGCGTCGGAACCCATGTGGACTGAGTAGGAAGCCCTAGGCTTGCTTCTCACTGCCCCCTGCTCCAGGTGACCCAGGTCCCCTCCCTCTGGAGGTTGTTCTCATCTGCCTTCCCCCAGGAGCTTCAGACGTACTCACAGATGCCAGCTATATAAACCTGGTGAGCAGGTTTATGAAGTGAACCGAGCCCCTCTTGATGGGAGTTTGGTAAAGGACTGGCAACCAAGATCATCCGAGCCCAGAAAAGCATCTCCTCTACCAGGCTTTAGGAAAGCAGAGCTTGCTTGCCTCCAGGCAGCCTGAGGAGTCTTCCTGCTGGCGGAAGAGGCTAGGCTGCTGTTGGCACGCACACTGGTAGGCTCTCACAGCTGCCCTCAAGTTTCCCTACCTCTAGTAACATTCTATTTATTGAGCTCCTGGCTGTGCCCATGGCCTTGTCAGCTGCTGCTGAGTCAGTAGGGTGGGTAGTTAATTAAAGTCGTGGTGGCGCTGTAGAAATGGAAGGCTGGGAAGGTAGCCAGTCTCAGCGGTCCTTGTTCCTGGTTCCTCTGCCAGGTCCCGGCAAACAACGCAGCCAGTCCTGGTGGGAAGGCCTATCCCACCTGGAATGTTCCGCTCCAACAGTGTGGCATTGAACTTTATGAAGCTGTGCTCTTGAATGGAGGGGATGAAAAAAAATCACTTTGCAGATCTAGTAGCCATGGTTTGAAGTTGAGTTATGATGCTACTGAGTTACACTGGGGACCAAACTCTACTTCTGGAGCGACACAAACAAGGGACAGTGGGACATGGAGAACCTATATACCGCTAGTTGCAGTTGTTAGATTGGACTTGGCCCCAGATAACACTCATGTAATTTGGATTAGGCTAAGTGGCCCAGGCCAAGGTGGAAGGATCCTTCTTGCCTCCTAAACCCCAACAAGAGCATAGGATGTGAATCATTCTTAGGCAGCAGGCTGGGAGGTACCGCAGGTGGGTGCGTGGCCTGAGCTTGCCCAGGAATAGGGGCACAGGTGGGGAGGAACAAACACTGGGCCTCCAGGGTTGTTCTAACTAGTTAAGGTAGCCAGCTTGCTGGTAGCTGGTGGTCTGCCACCAAAGCCTTACTGGTACTCATACAGGCATGTGGACGAGCAGAATATCAACTCTTCCTGCTGGACACAGGCCAAGGAAGTCTGATTCAGTGAGAGGCAGGGAGTCAATGAGGGTTTTCCCATCAGGCCAGAAACCAGAATTGAAGTGTAACATGTAGCACTTGCCTGGAAACAGTTGACATTTTCTGGAAGGTAAAGAGTGTTTGAAAAGTTTGGATGACACACAAGAATGTGTCTTTGCTCTCTGGAAACTTCTTTGGGCTTCCCCTGCTTACTGGGCCTCTTCCCTCCTACTGTGAGCTGAGAATTGTGGGGAGCACCTCTTTGTGTCTTAGTTTCTATACAGGAACATGTTATCCCAGCCCTGAACTGTGTGTTTCTATACATGCTATCCCAGCCCTGAACTGTGACTTTGAGGATCAGATGACCTGGTCTACGGTTTTCACTCGGTATCCACGGGATACATAGGACTCCCACTGAATCCCTACCAAAATCCTACAATGTTCCTTTTTCATGGAATCTTTACAATTCTCCAGTCATAGTTATGTTTCCCTGTGCTGACCAAAGTTATTTAAGGAAGAAAGGGTTTATTTTGCAAGGTAGGTAGGAGTCATCATGGGGGGGGGGGGGCATGCGCTTAATGGAGGTGTCACATTGTATCCACAGTCAGAACACAGAGGGCAATGGTTGCTTATGCTCAGCTCCTTTCTCCTTTGTATACAGTCCAGTCCAGGATCCAATGCCAGGGAGTGACGCCACCCACAGTGAGTAGGTCCTTGCACCTTGATTAACCCAATGAATATAATCCTCCCCAGGGATGTCCAAAGGCCTGTCTCCTGGGTGACACTAGATTTCATTAAGTTGACATTTGTGATAAACCATCACACTCCCTGTATATTTCAAATCAAGTCTATTACTTGCATACCTAATGTATGTTATATATACATTATATATTATATGCATAATAAATATGATATATTATATACAATCAATAATGCTATGTTGTATGATTTAAAGTATATGGATTTAAGTTTTCACAGCTGTAAATCATTAAAATATATTTCATCTGCAGTTTGTTAGATCCACAGGCAGAATCCAGATGCTGTTGACTGGATTTGTTGACTCGTACTTGGGATTCTGTAATAGAATCTTTAGTCTTTTTATTCTTCATCCACCTATGCGCAGGGTGCTTATTTCTCTCACTGTGTCCTCCCTGAGTGATGTAAGTTTTCCATCATTTCAGTGGTATAAAGCAAAATTCTCAGCGTGTCCTCTAGTTCAGAAGTCAGGAGATTAACCTACTTCATCCATTAGTACCTCATTAAGGCTCTAAAAATGCAGTTCTTTCTGTCTGTTTTTTTTTTGTCCATCATCATAGGGGAACAAACGATCCAGAGTACTGTGAACTTAGCCACCCTATTTATCCAAAATTGAAATGAGTAAATAAAGTAGCAAATTTGGAGCTTAACCACCAAGTAAAATGACAGCAATTGTCTCTGCACAACCTGTGCTTAGACATATTGGCGTTTGGTATAAGTCTTAACTGATTTGTCTCTTATGTGAAATCACAAATAAAGACCATACTTAAGAAGCTTAAAATCCACAGTTGCTCTCAGTCACTCAGTGCAGCCAGAGCTCCCCCAGGAGAAAATTAACTGCTGTTGAAAAGAGAAACACGCGTGTGCCACTCTGCACAGGCTGCGGTCTTTGGCGCCACAGTATTGATGCTTTTAATTTCTTCTTGAACAGTGATGGAAGCAAGGGCAGTTAGCTACCCATTTTTCACAGTTTCAGCCTTTGCGATTTGGCAGTAGCTAAGTAACAGGGTGATATTCTGACTTCAAAAACCGTTTCTATAAAGGGAAGCTCTCAAGTAACGCTGGAAAGCACTTGACTCTCATGTCTTTCTTATGCCTTGATATTTTAGTAGAGGTGAAAGCTCTGGGTGGGGCATGAGATGCTGAAAGGCAGGGGCTGTCTATGTCAGCAGTCAGCACTGGCCAAGCCTTCTGCCAGCAGCGGACTTTGGGTATCCAGAGATGTCTTTGAAATATATAATATATATGTTATATATGTGTGTATATATATATAATGTTTAACACACACATATATACACATATATACTAACATGTATTCACTATACGAATTAATGGAATTCACTGATACATACATGCATTTGGTGAATTGTTCATTGTCACTGATCCTTGTATCTTCGACTATTACCCTTCCAGTCCCTAGAAATCTCTCTCCTCTTTTCAGGGTTTTTCTTAGTTTTTTTTTTCCATATGTGAGAATATTGTGTGCAGTCTTTGTATTTCCATCTTTATTTTTGAGATCTTTATCTCCTCTCATGGGACCTTCAGCCTTTTAGAACTATAACTCTCATGTTAGACATGAAGCCACTAGAGGGGCGAGGGGCCACAAATAGTATTTTATCTTCTTTTTTTTCCTGTATTGGGTCTTATAAGTTTAGTTTGTCTTCTAGGATTTAAAAACATGTTATATAGGTTTATTCTCAAGGTGTTTCCAATTTTGTGGTTAATTGTAGGGACAAATAAAATTCTAAAAACAAAGCAAAACAAAACAACCTAGATTCTGTGGAATTCGGAGCAGTCTCTACCATCACTTCTGCTTTCCATATATGACATTTAGCGTCCCCTTTACTTTTCTGGTTTTAGGCCTTGAGGTGTATATATCTCCCATCCGATGTAAATACTCTTATCAGATACGAGCCATAGCTGAGTGGTCTAGAGAGCTGAGAAGTGACTACAAGATGGATCCAAGCATCTCTTTACACAGTTATCCGAGACATCGCTGGGATGTCTTCATATACAAGAGCACTTATAAATTAGATGTCAGTATCACATAGCTCTCTCTAACAGGTATTCTGATGGTGGGCTCTCAAATGATTGAGGCACAGTTATTTAGTTTAAGAAGCTAAAACTGAGGACTTGGGGACAAGAACAGTTGGTTACTCCTGGGATTGCATGGTGGCTTGCTTTGGGACAACGGATCTGAGATGGAACCATTTTGCTTCCCAGGGGCTACTTGGCAATTCCTGGAGAAGTAGGGTTGTACAATAGGGGACATCCTATAGTCTATAAGGCAGTCTTGCCCACATGTGAACTCACACACATGCACACATACATGTATACATGCACACACACATAACACACACATCAGTAGTTCTGAGCTTGAGAGCTCCTGGCTTAGGAAATGGTATTCAACTTCACAGAGACTTTCTTGGAAGAACAATAGGGAAGACAAAATTACTTCTACTTGAATTGAACCCCACCATACCAAGAAGAGCATGCATTTGTTGGGGCTTGCTTACATTCTAAATGAGCTCCCCCTCAGGGCTATATTGGAAAATGGAGCCGAGAGAAAAGCACTTCCTCTTGTAACTGGGGTTATTAAGCCTCTGTATCCTCTACCCTCAGCATTCTCCCTCCCTGTGAGCCCTTCTCTCAGGATAGAATTTGCTATTCTAATGAGATATCAGTACACACACTGAAAAAAAATGATAGCAGTGCAAAACACATTTCCCTTGAGTAAAATTAATTTAGGTGTATAAATTTTCAATTGAAATATGTCTTTTTAAAAAGTATATTTTTTCCAGATTGTGACCTTGTAATAAATGTGGCTTCCATGGTATCCCTAGGAGAGAGTTGCCAAGGAAACCAATAGCCCTCCTCACTGCTGTGCACTCCATCCCATGGATTACCATTATGGCCCATCAGTCATTTTGAGAGTTAGAGACACCGTGGTGAACAAAATGATGACTTTATCTGTTTGTCCCAGGAGAGCAGTTTTGAGAAATAGATTTACCCAATGCCATCAGAAGATTATCGAATGACCCCTCCTGGTAATGAAACAGAGAATGGATGTTGCTCACGGTAATGCCACCTTGGAATACATTTCTAAGTCCTTAATACTGTTATTATAAAGATGCAAAATATGGCTGCCTATATACTGAAAGACTACAGCACAATACTGACTCTCGGTGAGACCAATTATAGACTGGCTAGCCACGGTCATTGTTTGGAGCACAGTGCATTAACTAAAATATAACCCCTGTATAGTTGTTACAAAAGCTGACTAAAAGGAATCATGAAATTCTCCCACAGACCGCCAGGCCCAAAATGTATTTTTATGGAATTTCTTTTATTAGTGTGATTATATTTGGAACAATGCCCCCAAACAAAGGCTAGGAAAGGGTTTTAGTCAACGTGACCAGGATTTCAGAATGATGGAAGAACCAGCTGTTAGCAACTGGGGTAGTCCCTGTGGTAGGGATTATTATAAGGATGGAAAGGTGCCTCTTAGGACCAGCAGGGCTGACATGCTAGTGGGCCCAAGACATAACCTGAAGCTACAGCAGTTCAAACATGGAGTGTGCTAGGTTCTTAAGGAATGAAGGCTCACCAGCTTCTGTCTGTGATGATTTCAAGTTGATTGGTTTGTTTGTTCTTTTCCTGACTACCCACCAGCTTCGTGGTGTTTGTTTGCCCCATATCTAGGCCTTCTAGGTTCTGCCTTTGCACTCAAGGCAATCCCTCAACTCCCTTATGGGGTGGTGACCTTAGCTCTTTTGTGCCCTAGAACTTGTTTTCTGCCCTCCCCATGTACATACCAAATACCCCTCCAGCACAATCCTGACCCCTCTCTGCTCACCTGCTCCTAGCATAGGCACATGGACTGTGTTTTTGCTTGCCCCAGGCCTGCAAACCAAATGAACCAGCTCTGCTCCAAATCCAGTGAGCCTCTTGGCCATTGGTGAACTTAATCCACTTGTACCTTCTTTCATGAAATGGTAACCTGTCTTAGTTTCCCTGTTCCTGTGATAAGCATCATGATCAAAGCAACCTGAGGGGGTGGGAGAGGATGCAGTTATCATCAAAAAAAAGCCAAAGAGGCAACTCAAGCAGAAACCAGGAGGCCCCAAATGGAGCAAAGTCCATAGAAACTACTGATAACTGGCTTGCTCAGTCTGCTTCCTGATACCACAAGGACCACCTGCCAGGGGTAGTACTGCCGCAGTAGTTTGTCCCCATTCAAGACCAAGAAAATGTCTCATAGACATGCCCAAAGGACAATCTGATGGAGGCAATTTCTCTGCTCTGTTTGTGTCTTCTCTACTTTCTGTCAAGTTGACAAAAAACCAAACAGCAGTTGTTCTTACGGGAGCAGCCTTGCTCCATCACAAGTTTCTCTTCTGAGTTTTCTTCTCATCGTGACCATGAGAAGCTTCATCTTTGTGCGTATTGTGGTCTTCCTGCTGAAATTACTTCATGGGGCCTGCTTTTTGGTTATAGCCAGAATGATATGCTTTCCCCCTGCCTGCTCTCCCAGAACCCTGGAGTTGATGACAGATCATAAACATAAAATCTAGGCAGTTTGTCTTGTTGCTGTGAGCAAAATCTCTGAACGGATGCAGGCTGCAGAAGCTCTCACACGTTTCCCAGAGCCTGGTCTCTAAGGGGTCAGAGGTGATGGCTCTACAGACACGTAAACTAAAACAAGCAGAGCTTTTCTAGGCTCCGAGGAAATGCAAATGCTCTTCAGACAGGAAGTCTCCTTCTTTTCCTACAGAGCGCAGTGGTTTCTAAAATTGTTATTACATCAGAGTCCCAGTTCTGTGTTCCTTAGCAAAACAGCATCATTTTCTCCTCTCTGATCCATAAATATCAGCCTCTGTGTCTATATATACACATTTCCTCTTCCGTGTGTGTGTGTGTGTGTATGTGTGTGTGCATTTGGGGGTGCACATGCACGTGGTGAAGTTGCTCTTACATAACACTTAGCATGTATGGTATCTTTGTGTATTAACTCATTTAATCTTAATCACACCACCAGACGGGTACAATTAACACTCCCATTTGCAAATGAGAAAATTAGGGCCATGCGGGCTTGGGTTCATCTTGCTCAAGGCAGTACGGTCAGTTGGCACGTTTAGTTCACCTGTGCCAATGTTAGGGTTGACGCCACTTGCACCTAAACCAAGAGAAGATAAGGAGTTAATGAGCTCGTGGTCCTAGGGATGTGTCTCTTCGTTGTACATGATTCAATGTAGAAGAGTGAAAATCACAAACATGATGAACTCTGTTATCTCATTTCTGTTTAGCCTGGTGGGGTGGAGGATTGAAAATAAACACCAAGTCAGGCTTTCCCTGCCCTTCCCCCTCTTCCCTGGCTAATGCATCAATTTCTTTCCAGATATCACATCTCTCACACACAGGGAAGGCTGAAGAAGGCAAGAACATAGTGTCCAGGGGAATGGTCATTCTGAGTTTCAAGTTCACAAGCAGTTAGGGGCATTGCAAATAGAACAAGGGAGTGGGCAGGAGAGGATGGCTTTATAATTAACAAAATTATAATATTTCTGAAAGTAGACTGGGCTCCTGAAAAGACACACATTGGTAGAAATCACAGAAGCTAGAACTGACCTGGCAAAGCTTTGCATTGGGCAGGCCTCTGCAAAGTAGAGGAAAAGACATACGTTTTTCCTGCTCCCCCTTTAAAAATTCCCATAAAGTTAGTGGCTTAATTTAGTCACTGATCTGCAGCATGACCATGGTTAGGCAGTTATCTTGTCTGCTACACCCATGGAACTGTGGCAGCTGGAAGGCTGGTGTCAAGAGTCATCTAAGACTAAGGCACTTACATACCAAAAGAATACAATGCTGGCATTCCAGTGAGGACACAGGTGGGTGGCATTTAGCTCTGCTGTGTGGCTATTCTGGCTCATCACAGTTTGGAGGCAAGGTTACAAAGGAGACCAGTGGTAGCTTCACTACCTTTTCTAGCAGGGACTTGGAGATCTACTGTGTCCTACTCTTGGAGACCACCACCAGAGCCTTCCCAGTTCTAAGGGGAGGAATACAGTCCCTGTTGTTGATGAGCAACTCCAATCTTATCCTACAGCACAATAACCCTGGACTCAAATACATCTGTGCATTTGTCTTTGGAAACTAAAAGTCCCTCCCTCCTAGAATGTGACTTGTGGATTAACTACCTTGAGAAGAACAGAGCATAGGAAGGCACTAAAGGACCATGGAGCCTGATCTGACGACCCAAACAACCTTCAAACATGATGAGAGTGTCTGAACCAAGGAAGGGGGATCAAAACAGCAGGAAATGAATTCAAGATTTGCATTCCTAGTTTAGCAGCAGGCTAAATACTGATGACTCTGAAGACAAAGGAAGAAGAGTAAGGCGGACACAAAGGAACAGCTCTAAGGAGAGTTACTGGTTAGGAGCACTTACTGCTCCTCCAGAGCCTACCAGTTTGGTTCTGATCACCCATGTTTGGGCACCTCGCTAATGCCTGTAACTCCAGGGGATCTGACATCCTCTTCTGACTCCCATAGGTACCTGCACAGCATGAGGCATACAGACACAGACACGCACTTGAAAGAAAGGCACACGTTCTCCTGCAAAAGCACAGTTGCCCTTAGGGGAATATGTTTCTATTTCTTACATGTATCCTCCAAATACCCACCAACCCTTGAAGTCCCTACTGTGAGTCAGATAAAGGTAGAGTTGTATGTTTGTTGCTATTATCTTAAGCACTCATTATTTCGAATGGATGTCTGGGCAGAACAGGACCACTATGTGAAATAAAACCCTGTGATTGACTTGCAGTTAATACCTCATTTTGGTAATAAAAGAAAAGTAGAATGTCGCCTATGTTTCTGCAGAAAACCATGAGACAGCCTGTTTTAGACATAGGCTGTAACCAACACAAGGTTTCTCTTGGACACATACATCACTGCCTTCTTTCCTACAGCAGCCATGGGATGTATACTCTCCTAAGTGTGTTGGGAAACAATGGTACCATTTCCATAGGCTATATCACATGTCGATGGAAACAGCCCATACCCATTGTATTCAGCTTCTTACTTCTCATAAACATGGAAGAAAGGGCCCTTGCTTTGCAATCAGACAGTTCTCAGTTCCAACTCTGCTGCTTTCCAGTTGCCTGACCATTAGCAAGTGGTTTCACCTTTCTGGGCTTTAGTTGTCTTCTCTGTAAGATGCTAATAAGGGCTCACGTCATGGGTTTTACTCTAAAGATTAAATGCAGCAGTAAGATGGTAATACAGAGCCTGACACATCTTAGGTGTTCAATGAATTGCCACGACAACTACTATGTATGAAAGGACCAAGATGTCACACTGTTTAGCTGTCCATTGCTCCATTCCTAACAGCTGGCATCGGGCATCCAGCATGTTAGCGAGCACCTCCACTGCCTGCTTGGCCATGGTCAGGTCGCATCCTTTCATGGCTCGGTGACTTAACATTTAGAAGATGGAACGTTCACAGTGAGAGCCCGTTGAAAAATAAGTCAAGCTCCAGAGAGCACTTAGGCGCAAACTGGCTTAGATGCAGGTGGCTTTCTCAGCTCTGCCTGCCAGCTGGACGGCTTTTGTATTCTGCCCAAGCAAAACTCCTCTGTCCCAGAGGTTTTCGTGAATTCGCCAGTACCGAATGCCTGTCAGAAACTCTGGGAGAGATTAGCTTTGAAAAGCTGACATTTTGGTACATATCAAAAAAGCCCGGAGCAAATGGGGGTCTAAGAAACACTTGGAAGGTCTTCAGCAGGGTCAGTGAGAGCCGTCACCAGACTCAACCTTGCAACTAGCAGGGGAAGTACAGAAGGTCATCTGGGCCATCTAGACACTAGCAAGCTTGCAGCCCTTGGAAGCACCCAGATGATTGGATTTTTTTTAAACCCCTCTCTCTCTCTGTAGCTTTCTATCAGATAGCTCAACACAGCCCAACTTAACGCATTCCTACAGATATGTCAAAATGCAATCTCTTCCTCAGCGCTTTCCCTGATAAAGGAGGAGGGTTTCTTTCCACCAACCGCTGTGGCTGCTTCTCTTTGAGCACCCCAAAGGGGGCAGGCACTGTAATAAACTTTTCACCAGTATTGCATTTGATCATCTACGGGGCAGAGAGTAACTGACCGACTACGGGCTGTCAGTGATGGGGTACCATATCATCACTGAGCCCCCTAAGTTTCAAAGAAGGAAAGTGAACTATGTCAAGTCCTTTGAGGGGCAGGTGGGAGAGTCAGAACCTGTATGAACCCACTTTCCACGTTTATTTCCAGGAAATTGTAGTTCCCGGGGGTGGGGGGATGGCGGTGTCCATAGTGTCAACTTGATGAGATTTAGAATCCTCATTTCCCAAAAAGACACCCTGACTTTTAAGAGCTTTGTTAGTTCTTGTTATTATATTATATATTGCATTATAAAACATGTCTTTTTTTTTCGAGACAGGGTTTCTCTGTGTTTTTTTTGGAGCCTGTCCTGGAACTAGCTCTTGTAGACCAGGCTGGTCTTGAACTCACAGAGATCCGCCTGCCTCTGCCTCCCAAGTGCTGGGATTAAAGGTGTGTGCCAGCACCGCCCGGCCTATAAAACATGTCTTTAGGCAGAACGTTTCTGTCTTCACTTCCATGAATAGAATGCCAGAAATAGAATTTTGAAGGTAAGGGTTACAAATCTCCTCAAGACACTTGAATTGCAAGAACTCAACTTCTTCTCCTAGAGGATAGACATCTTTGCTTAGAATTCCTTCCAGCTGTGCCAAATGTGTCTCTGGAAGCACTCACCTTCCAAAACTGAATATTGTCTTTTTTTTTTCCCAAAACAGTTCTATGAACCTGATAGGTTCAATGACTGAAGTTAAAAACTGTTTAAATGTTTACTGTGGTATATCTTGGCATCAGAATGCCTTTTGCTCCTTCCCATTCGTTTTGTGTGAAATTACGCTTCTCCTAACTTTCGAAATGAACTGCCCATGTATGAAGGACATAAAAGCCAGAAGACCATCCGAACTGCTGTGAGACTGACTCCTCGAGATGACTTGGATGCTCTACCTGGGATGTCACAACAATATGGCTGCCAGAGAAAGCCTGAACAGGACAACAACAATAGACATGATAACACAGAAAGGGAACGTCTCAAGGGGCCCCACTCCTACACAAAGAACTACGGGTGATAAAGGAAGGTTGGGTATGGGAGAAATAATCTTTCCAGGGAAGTGCACGTTAACAGATTATCCAATTTCTCTCTTTTAGCTTGAAAAAAAGATCTTCTCAGTCCTATTTCTAGATATGAACATTATTTCCATCTATCTCTTAGTATTTTTCATGTTTTTTTTTTTTTTAAAGCAAACCCACTTCTGGGTAAAGTCCCACGATATATGACTGACTGGCATTTACTAGGAACTTATCACTTAGGTTTTGCTTCCTTCTTTTTTAGGCAATTCTATTGCCGCTATTGATTGTGCATTTTAATACAGTGCCTTGGTTCGAAGGCAGTCATAAAAAGGCACAACCACTCACATAAATAATGAAGAATAAATTGTTTTCCTCTTACTTCATTTTTCAGGAGGAGAAATGCTAATTGTTGCTCAGGCATGAAGCATATCCTGTTTTGAGCCAAACAGGTTTGATTTATAGATATTGGGGGCCAAGCTAGAAATCAATTGGAGTGTTGAATTATTAAGCTCTGCTGTGTTCCAAGTAGCTATGCGCGGTATCTGACATCTGCAAAATGAATTCTAACCCAAAGTATTTCCCTGAGTTGTTAACCAGAACTCAGTGACATAGACCAGCATAACTTTGCAATGCAAAAGAAAATGCCAGACGAACTCCTGCAACCACGCACTATTTATCACAGTTGGTTGAAGGGGAGAAATGCATAATTTTTTTGATCCAGCTGACACATTCAATTATCTCTAAAACTTTCTATCAGAGTAGTCCTTCCCAGCCATTTATTGGGGACAAAAATGTAATCCATAATTATAGATATTTCATGTGCCCTGTATCAAACATTCAACAATCCTGTCCCCAGGCTTCCTGTCTACCAGATGAATGGAGAAAAGAAAATAAATGCTTAGCAATCAAGATTTGCAAAGTGGCCATGAGGGGCCGTCAAGGCACTGACAGCTGAAAACAAGGAGGAGAAGTGTGTGCAGGCTAGCCTGGGGGGCTGGGTTTGCAGAGGAAATGATTTGGTATGTAATCGTGGATTTACGGGTGTCGGGGACTGGATGGAGCTCTGTGGGCATTAATTTGGTGCTTCTACTGGATAGCTTTCAGCTATAACTTAGCAATAATTAAGAGAATTCTCCCCAACTGTGTACATGTCTTGAAGATGTGAGATGATCAGAAAAATGAGAGGACAGGCTTACGATTTCCTTGGTTACGAATGGATTTTACCAAAATAATTGTGGATTCTTCCCTGAATACGTAGAAGGCAACTAATATTGTCTGAATTCTTGTAATGCTAATGAGATACTGTGGATGGTTAACAATATATGACAATTATTTATATTCCTCCTCCAGCCCTTCCACTAAGAGATTTGGAAAGGCAAACTGTCAACTAATCTTGAGATATTTACCAATGTTTGCCAGACACGCAGACTACACATAGGGTATGTGATATGTGGTTCTATGCAGATACGTGATTAGTTACGTTTCAACATGTATGCACCTGCGTTTAAAGGCCAGAGATTGACAATGGGTGGGTTCCTTGATTGCTCTTAGCCTTATTGTTAAAATACAGGATCTCTCATTGAACCTGGCACTCACTGATTCCGTCATACTGCCTGGATAATGAACTCTAGGAATTTGTCTGTCTCTGCCCCTTTCCTCACTGTTGCTGGAGCTACAGACGCAAGCTACAATGCCTGGTATGTATGTGGTGCTGGAGATCTGAACTCAGATCCTCATGCTTGTCTCCATCTCCACGGTCCTTATCTTATATTTTAACTGTAGGGGCTTTCTTTTGGTCTCTTAATGGAGACAAAGAAGAGAAATGGTCAAGCCAGGTGACATAAGTTTTCCCTTGATGTTTGTTGTAGTTTTGATGGTAGCCATTCATGAATGGTTCAGGGCACTTCTTTCCTTCCTGTAAGCCCTCAGAGAGATGAGAACTAGCAAGAAGATTGTATTTCTGAATAAGACCTGACAAATACCTTTCTTTTCCCTTCACCTGATAGAGCCCAGCCTCCACACCATGTGTTCTGTATTTAGAATTCTAAGAAGGGATACCTAAGACATAGAACCTGCTTGAACCATCTTCATTGTCTGGCCCATCACAAGCCAAGAAGATCTATTGTGAATTTCAGTGCCAATACCTATGAGCTCTTTTTTGGTTGAAATTATTTTGATCCTTGCATTCCCTCAAACAGACATTGTCAACCTACTGCATCAAATGCTTTTCCATTCTACTGAAAATGCATGACACTGGCTGTTATGAAGCAAAAAAAATCATTCATTTATGGAAAATGTTTAATAAAATAAAGAGAACTTAGCAGAATGTCTTTTCCTATTCAGATTAGTCAAACTGAAGACAGAAAGGTCTGGGAAGCATCAAGAGGTTAAATAAGTTAGCTAAAGTTAACTAAGGAGTGAGCTGTAATTGGCCACTCATTTATTTTCTGATTTTTCTATTTCAAAGCTAGCAGCAGGAATTTGCATAACCGAGGTTATTGGCTCTGAAGTCACCATTTAAAAGAACTCATAAAAGTTACCAAGTCATAGAAGAAAGATTCACATTGTTTAGTATAAAAGAAAAGTCAGTGGTTTCTGGTACTCAATCAGCAATAAAAAAAAAATTACAGAAAGGAATCAGTGATTGTCAACCCAACAGTTAATCATCATTGTGTGTGTGTGTGTGTGTGATTGAGTGTGACTGTTACAGTGTGGTAGTTAAAATTATTGCCAAGCATGTTGGTGTAGATCTATAATCCAAGCTACTCATGAGGCTAAGGCAGGGGGATCATAGGTTCAAAGCCTGAATGGGCTACAGAACAAATTATAAGCTAGCCTGGGAAGTATAGTGAGACGTTATCTTAATATCTATCTATCTATCTATCTATCTATCTATCTATCTATCTATCTATCTCCATTTGTTTTATTTAATAAAAGATATGGGGATATAACTCAGTGATTAAGTGCCTCCAAGCAAGTGTGGGGTTCTGAGTTCAATTGGCAGTAAAGGGAGAGAGAGAGAGAGAGAGAGAGAGAGAGAGAGAGAGAGAGAGAGAG
>JABTXL010000003.1:5247893-5349666 GCA_025134845.1 Neodon shergylaensis | reverse complement strand
AGAGAGACAGAAACAAGAAACAGAGAGGGGGAAGGGAGAGGAGGAAGAAGAAGAAGAAAAGAAGGGGGAAAGGAGGGAAATAATTACTGCTGATTCAATATTCACACCTTTCATCAACTTGCTGTCAACTCAATTTCCCCTGACCCACAGATGCTGGAATTGCCATGTGGTTTGCTTTGACCAATGGGATGCAAGTCCATGTGACACTAGCAGAGACCTTAAATGTGCTATTATCTTTGTCTTTCCTGGCTCTCTAATGACCCAGTGTTTAAAGAGAACAGCTCAGGCAGTTAGAACTGCTTCTTGTTCACTGCATGTTCCTGAAATAAACACATAGAAACCGAGTCTTCTTCTCAGTAGCTGGGAGCTAAGCCCAATTCAATGACAGCTTAAAACAGAGTTGCCCAGTCAAGCCCACAGTAACAAAATCAACCTGCAGAGATTTAAAAGAAAAGAACACATATGTCTGTCTTTGTAATGCACCGAGTTCTGGAGTGGTTGGTGAGACAGCCTCACTCTGTCAATAGCTTGTCATTTTGATAAGTTACCAGTGGCCAGGATGTATATGCCAAACTCTGATGACAAGATCAACAGGTAGGTGACATTCTTAACACTGTCCTAGAGATGAGATAAAAAGTTCTGAAGGATTGGTAAGCTTACCCAAGAAGCTATAATAACGGCAGTTCGCGCGCATAGCTTTAATCAATCGTATTCATTACAATGTCTTTGCTATGGCTCAACTGTGTTCACATCTGGCACGGGAGAATTTAAAGTCATGCTTGGTGCTTGCTGAGGAGGTTATGCTTTCAGTAGGAAACAAAACAACTGTGACTCAGCCCTTCTATTTCATTTCAACTGGTACCACACATAAATTGTTAAGGGTTGTATTTCAACCTTTGCCAAGAACATGGCTGACTCAGCTCTTGGAAGTCCATCCCAAGAACTAATTGGTAAAGAATTCTCCTGGGGAGACAGACAACACATCAACTTCTCAGATGACTTCCAAAGTAAAAATGACAAAATGGGGCAGGTATGTCATGGCCATGGAAACCCAGAATAAGAACACAGCTCTGCTGTCTGTTGTCCCTCTTGAATTCTCTGTGACCGTGGACATCATTACTGTATGACATATCTATAAATTCACAAGGGGCAAGGGAAGCCTGAAAAGATATTCCTTTTTTTGGAGTATTTTATTTTTTTTATTGAGCTCTACATTTTTCTCTGCTCCCTCCCTACCTTTCCCCTCCCCTTCAACCCTCTCCCAAGGTCCCCATGCTCCCAATTTACTCAGGAGATCTTATATTTTTCTACTTTCCATGTAGATTAGATCAATGTATGTCTCTCTTAGGGTCCTCATTGTTGTCTAGGTTCTCTGGGATTGTGATTTGTAGGCTGGTTTTCTTTATTACAAATGAAAGACAGCTTTTCCTGTGGCTCCTTTAGTGTTATGCCGTCTTTTCGTGTGCTTACCCTTGGGCTTCAAAACCACCTCAGTCAGTGTCTGAAATCTCAGTTTTTTACTAGGCAGAGAAAGACTCTTGGCTCCAACTCTCCCCACCCTCATCCAATGACATGATTCCTTCTACTTCCCCCTCTTCTCCAAACTTACAGTAATGGGCAGTGTCCTAAACTATGAGGAATGGACTGGGTTCTCTCACTTCCTTAGTTATAGTAAGGCTATTATATTAAAAAGAAAAAAGGAAAGAGAATAGTTTGGGGCATCTTTTATAAGCGATAAGCTCTAGATGGCATCTTCCATGTGGAACGAATCTTCTTATCAGCAGGAAGGAGGTAGGAAATGATGGCCAATAGAGCTCAGTACCCAATGGTACCCAAGGGAATAGAATTCCCTTTCCACTGAAAGGGATAAAATTCACAGTAAAACGACACGATTGAGCCATGTGAGAATCTGGGAGAGAAATGCTTTGGTGTGACCACAGAAATACGTCAGTCAGGTGAGACTAACAGTGGCAAGAGATGAGGTAGGAGAAGGTTAGGGGAGCCTATTGTGAGAAGCACTTAGGACTTGAATTTGGGGCTAGTTACCTTTCTCACTGCTGTAACAATACGGTTGGAAAAGATGGCAAAAGAAGGAAATATTCTAGCTCACAGCTTCAGTAGCAAAACAGTCTTCTTATTAATTATGTTTTCTCAGCAAATAAGAGTAGTTGAAACTGAAAATGAGAACGGAGGTTTGAGGGGAAAGGAGGAGCTGGTGGTCAGCTGGGATAGTTGAATTTGATAGGTATAGCACGGAGGCCTTGATAGCAATAACCTCAGTGTCCACAGACCAGAGCATCACAATCAGCCTGGCGTGGGTCTCTGCTGTCACACTCAGTATGACCATGGTAGGCAGGGAATTGGATTTACAGGTGTGAAACGGAAGCGGGACAATGGGTTGAGTCGACAGTCTCCTTGGCAGGCAGCAGTGTAGAACAATAAATTCCCCTATTTCTAGGCATTTTATAAATCCTGTTTCCTAGTATGATGCGTTCCTGTTTAAAATAGGCTAAGTGCTGCTTAGGTGGAAAGGAGCTGGTGATGAGTTTCATTCTTGATATGAATTATATTATCATCATTATATTTCATGCTACTATGAGCAGAATGGCATTGCAGGCAAAATGTCTGAACCTCAAGCGACAATCAATGACAATAATCCAATTAAATCAAGGTAAGTATGCCTTGTAATATGTAATAATGCAAAATTCATTATGCAATAATGAGTATTACAGATATACTAATAAATAGTAGAAATCTAACAAAGCTCTCTATCAAACTCTGCAAAGCACAAAGGTCAAAGTCGTGGAGAAGCAACCCTTCCTTTCTCAGCATCAACCCCACAGACTGCCCTTTCTTCCAACCAAGGATATTTCTTCAGGATACATTCTGCTCGAACTTCCTCTGCTTTTCTTTTATCTCTCTGTCTTATTTTATTTTCATTCATCTTATTCCTCTTTTTCCCCTTCTCTCCCTCCTCCTATCACTGTTCCTTCTCTCTCTTATCTGTTTTCTTTTATTTTTAAAATTCTCAGACACCATTAAAAGGGGGAAAAAACCACCTCGGTTTTATAATGCCACAGCCCACCTGCGTTAAGCCCACCACTTCTCCTCCCCTCTCTTCTCCTCTCAAGAGCTTTTTCTGATTATATCATTTCAGAACTTGGAGAGTAACCATGGTAACTGTCTTCCAACCTTTTCCTTTGAAAATAATCCATCCTACCCCGCGAGAATCACCTGCAAAGTAGCCATCCAGCTGCCTTTGTTCTGCTCTGTCTGGTCTTCACCCATTATCTGCCATCAGAGTGAGGTCAAGAGCCTTTTCAATGACCTGTGAAGGGGAACAGCATCCTCAGGGGCTGGTCCAGGGCTGGGCTACAACCTGCATACTCCTTCTACATGCGCAATAGATGGACTGAGACGAGGAATAGGGCCATTGTGAAGTCTTTCTTCAAAAACACCTGGATGTCCTTTAATTTGTGCCCAGCTTTCAAGGTATAGAGTTCAGGTCTTAGAACTTGAAAAGTTCTGACTGTCACCAGTGGGGATTTCCCTCTGCATTGTTTTTCCGAAAAGCAAAAGAAGTGATACTAGTCTCCTGCCACTTAAATGAGGGCATGTTCATCATGTTTGGCCCAAGGGATACTTGTCAGAATTGGAAGGCTGTGTTCATTAATGGAGAGGAAGGCTAGTCATGATTGCTCAATTACTGGATGGGTTCTGTCTTGCTTACCCCTACCCTTTTTCCTCCCTTCCAATCCTCCTGCCCATTACTGTAGTAGAATCTTCATTGTTGGTCCAGCATTTGTCTTTTCATGATAGCTATAGAAAGAGATCACAGATGACGAAACTGGTGGTGAAAGTGACCTGGATAGAGAGTGCACTAGTTTATCTATATGCCTCGTTTTTGTTGTTGTTGTGTTTGTTTGTTTTTGTTTGAAAACTAGAGGGGCAGACATTTATTTTCCAATCATCTGTTTCTTCTCAGCAGCAACCGCAAATTTGATATTAGGATCATTTGGTGCTGCTCTGGGGAGTATCTGCATGCCTATGCTGGCAAGAATCTTTCCAATCTTGAGTAAGAGTCTCAGGTAGACCCAGAGATAATAGTTAGGGACTCAAGGAGTTACCTTTCCCTATAAAAGAAAGAAAAACCTTGATTTTGCAAACCTTTTATTAAGATGAAACTAAGTAAGAAGTAACTAAAGTAGGGGTCAACTCAGGACTATAATTTTTTTATATAATACTGAATCCATTTTCCTGATGTTGGCCAACAATTTTTAGACTCCGTCCTCTTGCCTCCACAAAGTGAGGGGCAGTTAAGAAAGCCTGTGGTTGTTTCAGTGAGAGCTTCCAGAGCCACACAAGGGCAGGCTGGCATAGTAGCTTATGCCTATAATCCCAGTACTCAGGAGGCTAAGATAGAAAGGTCATGGGTTTGAGGTCATCCTGTACTGCACAGGGAGACTGCCTCAGACAACAGCAATAACAAAATTACCAAGCCTGACTCCCTTTCCTGCTCTCTCATGATATTTCAAACCCAGCTTTAGAGGCATGCCCTGACCTCCCCAGAAATCACGCGTGATTAACCTTCTGAACTTCCGTGTGCATGTGGTAGCATCAGTTTTGACATCTGCACTTGACCTGGGAATAGAATCACCTTGATTTTGCTTAACGTCTATAAAAATTTGTGGATAGCTTTTCCATCTTCCTCTCGGAGAGGCAGCTTCGCTTCTGCCTCTCTCCCCACTTCTTCGCTTCCCCGTTCTCTGTCTCTTTCTCTCTCTCTCTCTCTCTCTCTCTCTCTCTCTCTCTCTCTTTCTCTCTCTCTCTCTGTCCCCCCTTTCACCCTTCCTCCTCCATAACTCCCTGAATAAATATTCAACCTCACCCTAAAAAAAAAAATATTAAAAAAAAAATTTGTGGATAGCAGGATGAGGAAGCATTCTTTCCAAGCAAGTGAAGCGTGGTTCTAATGATAACCCCACTTGTCACTGCATACAATAGAGAGAAGTAGACAAGACTGCACATCACTTAGGTTCTATATTTCCTCAGACTCGATCAACCATCAAGTAGGAGACAAAGGTACCCATACAAGGATAAGCCAAGTTTCACCAAAGGAAGATTCCAAAATGTCATGCATATCCTTTGGTCCATTTTTCCATCGCATGATGTAAGCTGATAAAGTAGAAGGTAAGCAAAGCATCATGGAGGAAAACAGAAAACAGACATGGCAATTGGAGTGAACTATGGAACAGAATGTGTAACCAGAAATAAAACTACTTTATACGAACACTTGATTCTTCCCATTTGCTAAAGCAATCCAGAGATGGATAGAGAACGTCTTCAGTAATAGGGGTACAATAATTAATGTGTATTTAAAATAAATGGATACCAACTCTAGTCCTGTGACAATTAATTTGAAATGCGTGAGAAACCCAAAGGTAACTATGAAGCTATGATGCTTAGGGAAGAATATACAAGGGAATACTTTATGATGTGTTGACATAATAAGCTTTCTTAGGACAAAGAAAGTGATAACTTCTAGAAAAGAAGTGATAAATTACATGCAATCAATATTAGACTTATCAGTGGATATTTTGATTAAGAAAACTAACAAAGGGCTTGGGGGTGGAGCTCACTAGCAGAGTGCTCATTCAGTTTGCACAAGGCCCTGCGTTTAACTGCCAGCTCTGCAGAATAAACAAACTCAACGAGAACGTTGTTAGCTCGGAGAAAATAGTCAAGCTCATGTACCTAACAAAGGATTAGAATGTAAGATGAAATTTCAAACAGGAGGCTAAGGCTTTGTCAGAAAATTCTCAGAGCAGGATAAACAAATAGCCAGTGAGCTCCTGAAATGATAAAATAAAATCATCTCTTCTTTTTAAATCAACAAATGCAAATGGAAACCAGGATGAAACAGGCGGCAACTCTCATCCACATCAGGGAGTAGTGGAGATGTGGAGCCACTGGTCCAGCCATTGATTGTTGATGGTACTGCTAAATTATATGACCAGTTTAGAAAAGAGAAAGTCGTTTCTTATAAAGCTAAATGTATGCTCCAGTCACCATTCAATCACATTTACCCCAAAAGAACTGAAAATGTGTAAATACAAAAGAAAACACCATGTTTAAATGTGTTCATAGCTTTATGTACAGCAGACATAAACAAATTGGTCTGTTGTTCGTTTGCACAAAAATGGATGAAGAAAGCATGTAGTAGAACATTGAAATCATGGACTGCTATACAGTAATGAAAAGAAACTTAGAATGAACCTCCCAAAACTAGACTGAATGGAAGAAACTTTACGACAGAAGAATACATGCCACGTGGTTCTTTAATGCAAAGTCTTAAGACAGGCAAATCCTACCTGTGGTAAAGAACACATGATTGTAATTGTCTGTGAAGGCAAGTGATGGCCGTCGACCATGGGAAGAAAATTCTGGAATAATTATATTTTTGACCTTGGTAAAAAGTTAGATTGTATACTAAGAGATTTGTTCGTTTCGCCATTTGACATAAGGGTTGGAAACCCTGTAAACAAATGATAGTTTTCAGTGGACGGAGTCATGCTGACCTGCTTCCTGGGGCGCACTGACATGCGGGTTCTGTTTTTTTTTTGTTTTGTTTTGTTTTTGTTTTTGTTTTTGTTTTTGGTTTTTCGAGACAGGGTTTCTCTGTAGCTTTGGAGCCTGTCCTGGAACTAGCTCTTGTAGACCAGGCTGGCCTCGAACTCACAGAGATCCGCCTGCCTCTGCCTCCCGAGTGCTGGGATTAAAGGCGTGCGCCACCATCGCCCGGTGACATGCGGGTTCTGAATCTCACTGATCAGATAAGCCCCATGGAGGGTTAGGATGGAGAGACAAACAAATACAAAGTAACTGTTGTAAAATGTTTATTATAGAATCCAGGCCTAGAAAATTGTTCTCAGCTGCAAAGTTCCAGAAATCATGCTAAGTGAACTATGCCAGGCCCCTAAAGACAAGCAGCACATGGTTTTTCTCATTTGTGGAATCGAGGGTCTGAAAAACAGCAAAGAAAGATGTGAAAATAAAAGGAGTCGTGGGATGGGAAAAGGGAAGAAGGAAGGAGAGAAGGATTTTTAAAAAATACTAAAGTGTCTGCCTACAAAATGGCTCAGTGGGCAACCTGATGACCTGAGACTGATCCCCAGATCCCACACTATGTAAGGAGAGACAAACTCTTATGAGGTTTTCTCTGACCTCCACATGGATAAAATAAATAAACAAACAAATAAATAGATAAATGCAAAAATGTTTTCAAAAGAAATATATAAAGAGGGGAAATCAAACCATAATAAATTATATGCATGTATGATAACATATTCAAATCTCTGCATAATTAGTATTCAATAATAACAATAAAAAATGTTAAATATAGTATTTTTTATATATGTGAGATTTTTTCGTAATCAAATGTTTTGAGATGTGGAGAAGTATTAATAAGCTAAAAGAAAATCTACTTTATGACCCTGCTATGCTAATTCCAGACCAGGGAACCTTCTGAGAGCTGTTTATCAGAGAGTCCCAAAAGGACAAAGGCCATTGCTATCACCCTTGGTTGCTCACAGAATTCGAAGGTAAGACTGTTGCTGAAGACACCACACATTTCAGACACAGGATTTAAGGATTAAAGCTAGAACTGACCCGGAAGCCTTCTCCCCGAACATTAGCTCTCCTAGTATCAGAAGATTCCATGCAAGCTGCCAGGGGAGAAAAGCAACCAATACTCCTATTGAGCTGCAAAGCCTATGAACCTCAAAAAAGACCGAGCAGGCAAGACATCCCCCAGTGATGCAGTAGTGCCACTTTTAACTCAGGGATCACCAACAGTTTTTTAACAGGTCTTAGGAGGGAATTTCATGCCAGTTCTCCAAACTCAGCCAGCTTTATCTGTGTCTGAAGACATCATAGACCCTGGAGGAAAGCCTACAACTGCCATTTTCCTAAACCAACATAATTTCTAACTGTGTTCTAAATACTCATCCTTATACCTAGAGGTAAGTATGGCTATCACCCTTCATCAAAGATGACTCATTTTGCCGTAGATAGTGACTATTACAGGAACTCACAACTGGTCAAAATCAGGGCATATAGAACATCCAGCCCCAGTGGACACAGTAACAGCACATCCCTGCACAAAAGGCTCAGGGAAATTGCAAACGAGGGCCAGCAAGTGTGGAAGAGTCAGAGGATCGGAACACCTGCTGCATGATAGTATCTTCTAGACAAGGCGAGGAAACTGCACCCATGAAACCTCAAGAGTATAGTTGCCTAAACAAAACCTATACAATGACAGGACCAGCTAGCATGCTAAAACTGATGGGAGAAATCCCACAAGCACCCTCCTCCCCAACACATACACCTAGATATAGACCTACACTCGATGGTTGCTGAGAGGGATCACCAGTTTTCTCCAATGACAAGCCCCACTGATTGGTTATGCATTCCTAAATAGTCATTTCCTTTCTTGTTGTTGTTGTTTGTTTGTTTTTTGTTTTTTCAAGACAACCTCAAATGAACTCAGTAGGCTATCTATATATACAGTATGTCTATATACATGTAGCAATAATAATTAAAAAGAAGAGGTCATAAATTTGAGAGATAGTAAGGGTGGACAGAGGGAACTGGAGAGGGTGAGGGAGAGATGAAAATTATGCAAATGAAGTACAAAATTTTCACAACATTAAAATATTTAAATTTAAAACTGTTGCGAGGGGACACTGAAGATAACAAAGAACAAGAAAAATAGAAAATATATATTTTTTGACACCAATAAAACATGGGAATAAGTATAATCCCAAACTACAAAATGTGAAGCACTCACATGTGTGAGCCAAAAGTGCTTACACTTTCCAAATAATAATTCTCATTCACGCAGAAGTTAAATACAAAGGCAGCCCTTGAAATTGCTGGACTACAAGGACAATAACTAATAAATCGTAAAGCTAAGCAGGTAGAAACATCTTGTCCCAATAAGATGAGCACGTTCAAACGATCCCCATGATTCTGTACCCTAGCACCTAAAGCCAGAGAGAGTGGAGGAATAGAGAAAGCCATCCTTCTGTTAAACAAAGCCAACTCACAACAGAAATGAATGAGGAGACTGAGCCCTGTCAAACTGTGGGTTCCTTATTGCCATGTGTTTGGCCACCACGATGAGAGAAGTATCTGCCAACAAATGAATGAAAATTCACTGCTACCGGGCCCTGAGTTTTCTTAGGAAACAGACTAAATCTGATTAACTCTGTGGTGAGTCAGAACTGATAGAAGGGCTACAGGTGAAACTCAGTCATCAGAGAGGGCAAACAAGCCCTGCATTTGATCCCCAGCTTTGCAGCAAATAAGCTAATTACAATTGATGGAAAAATTATGGAAGAATACATATTTCAGAACAAGAATTACTTGAAGCCTTAATAAAATGTGACATGAAGTTAAACATTAAAAGATGGTGCTTAGGAACATCTAATCCTACCACTCCACTTGCTGCTGCTAAAGATTTATTTTTCATTGATGCTTATGGGCAGGTGTGTCCAGAGGTGTACGTCATGTCAGTGCCTATGGATGCCAGAAGGTACCAGATCCCCTGAAGCAGAAGCTACAAGCAGGTTGTGAGATGCCTGCCGTGGGTGCTGGCAAAGGAACTCGGGTCTTCTAGAAGAGCTCTCCAGCTCATCAGCTTTATCCAAGAGTTTACTATAGCTGGATGAGAAATACAGCCGCAAAGGATGAAGGTCCCTGTGATGCAGAAATGTAGCCTTTAGAATCTGACATTTCATCATTGTCTCTATTAGTCCTACTTCACTCTTCAGTTAGGGAACTACTGATGCGAATGCCTTACTTTACATCATATTTCTCTGTGCATGAAGTAACTAGAAAGGTTTTTTTTTTTAAACTCTTTTCCAGTCCTAAGTGTTTCACACTATGTAGAGTTTTTTGCTCCTTGCTGTTTTACAGTGATATATGTTAGGGATGTGTCCATTGAAAGTGGCATTTTCTTTGGGCTAGCAACCAGCTCCCAAATAACAATATGATGATTTATTATTAATTATGAATGTTTGGCCTTAGCTTAGGCAAGGCAGACAGCAAGGAGCTGTCGTGGGAAGGAAAATTGTAGCTGTCTGCCAAGCATTGTGGGCTCACTGTTAATGGCATCCTATGAGAAAGAGAGTCAAAGTGCAGCCAGTGGGGAAGAAACCTCCTGGGGCACAGAACTTTGAGATGAGCAAACTGCTCCTGCAGAGCAGGGGGCCTTGCTAATCCAGCCCAGCGGGGCTTCATAATTGCTGTGGAACAGTGACTGATGGATGCCCTCATTATCCCTTTCCAAAAGGAAGAGAGCTCAATCATGGCCATCCCACTGTTCCCATGGTGTTCTGGCAGCAAATACTTTCTCCCTGTCTACATGTCACTGAATCATAAGAAGCCACATCCGGCTCTACCAGAGTGTTCACCCAGAGATCCTGGACCTTGACCTAGCTGCCCTACCTGGGACATAATCCTAGGAAAAAGGTGAGGCATCTTAAGAAATGAAAGAAGAATAGGTATGGATGCTAAGGAAAAACAGAAGTGGACTTCGGGCTATTAATTACTTGACCACTGTCTTCCTTGTTATTTCTCCTTTTGTTTATTTTTCACTGTTTATGAGAATTTCATACAGGAGTACTATTGGTTCATCCTTCTCACCCCCTAACTCCTCCTGCACCCTTCACTCTCTCAATTTCATGACTCCTTTAATTTTGTAATTATTATTACACTCATATGCATATATACACACATATGTATACAATCAACTTAGTACTGCTCATATGTGTGTGTGTCACTTGGACTGACTACTTGACATCAGATCATCTATCAGGAACCCATCCCTTGAAAAGACTGGTAATCACTCAGTTTTTGCTTTGTTTTGAGCATTGCCTATGCACCAACAGCCCTTCCTGTTGTAAGGGGCTGCTTTTTTGTTTCCCAGCTGCCCAGACTCCTGAAATAATCACACAGAAACCATATTATTCAAATCACTGCTTGGCCCATTAGCTCTAGCTTGTTATTGGCTAACTCTTACATCTTAATTTAACCCATCTACATTAATCTGAGCATCACCATGAGGTTGTGGCCTACCAGCAAAGTTTTAGCACCTGGCAGCTCCATGGCTTCTCTCTGACTCCACCTCCCTTCTCTCAGCATTCAGTTTAGTTTTCCCTGCCTAGCTCTACTCTACCCTATCAGGTCAAGCCAGTTTCTTTATTAATCAATGGTATTTACAGCATACAGAGGGGAAACCCACATCACCTTCCCATACTTGAACATAGACATTTGTACTGAACTCGAATGAAATCAGTTCTGTACAGAGGGTGCAGATGGGATGGGAAAACTTGAGCAACTCTCCTGGACCAGGATGTGAGATGCAGGTGGAGTCCAGGCCTAAGATTCCAGAGGGCAAAGAAGACAGGGAGCTGCAGCCTGAGAACCATGTGACTGAGCTGTTCTGGTCTGGTTGACTCTGGAACTTAAAAACAAGCAGGTATACTGAAATTCCTCTTATTCCAGGTTTCTGGGTCTTTGTGCAGCACAATCATTCCACTTGTTTTTGTAACTACTACCCTTCAGTCCTTTTCTTGTTTGTTTTTGTTTGTTTGTTTGTTTGTTTGTTTTGTTTTGTTTTGTTTTTGAGACAGGGTTTCTCTGTGTATCTCTGACTGTTCTGGAACTCACTCTGTAGACCAGGTTGGCCTTGAACTCACAGATATCTGCCTGCCTCTGCCTCCCAAATGCTGGAATTAATGGTGTGTTCCACAAAGCCTGGCTCAGTCCTTTTTATTTTTCTAGAATTTTCAAAACTAGTTTTGTTCAACAATAACAAAAAATTGATAGTTTTTATTTGTTGTTATATCCATCAACCTGACAGTCTCCTGCTCATGGTAACTTTACAATGCATTCCCTTGGGTTAAAGTTCCCTTTTAATCCATCAGGAGAGTTAAACCCTGTGGAAGGGAGGGAGGAAAGATTGTAGGAGTTGCTGGGCAGTGGTGGCACACCTTTAATTCCAGCACTTGGGAGGCAGAGGCAGGCAGATCTCTATGAGTTCAAGGCTAGCCTGGTCTATAGAGTGAGTTCCAGGACAGTCTCCAAAGTTGCAGAGAAACCTGTATTGAAAAAACCAAGAACCAAAAACAAAAAACAAAACAAAACAAAAAAAGATTATAAGAGTCAGAGGGGATGGAGCAAGCACGGGGCCTGCATGGGTCTACACTAGGTGCTCTGCATATATGTTATGACTGTTAGCTTGGTACTTTTGTGAGACTCCCAACAGTGGGAATGGTTGCATCTCTCACTCTTTCCTCTTTCACCTGCTCTTGGGAGTCTTTGGCTCCTATTGGGTTTCCTTGTCCAGGCTCAATATAAGGAGGAAAGTGAGTATAGGGGTAGCTAGGAGGAGTGGAGGTAGGGGAAACTGTGGTCGGGATATACTGTATGGGAGAAGAACCTATTTTCAATAAAAAGAAATAACAAAAAAGAAAGCAAAAACTATTGCCTCAGCTAGTTCTATAAAGTAGCATTTTATTTTTCCATATAAATGATGTGTCTGCTCTTTGATTTTCGGCTTCATATTTATTTTATTAGGTAAAGTACATAAAAACTTATGTGTTGATTTCTCAGAAAAAGGCAATAAAGTAAATGACACAGTTATCAAGGCAAATTCAGTGTTTATGGACTATTACTTTGACTTACTTCCATTCAACAAAAGCATTCCATAACTACTGTTGCTAAGTTGCAGACAGCTCAGCTTCCAAAGAATTTGGAAGTTTCCTTATTTTCAGTAGAAAACAGAGCACAAATGTGACTATAAGGCAACTTTTCACAGGGTGATGCTCTTTTCTTCAGACCTGGTGTGGAAGGCAGAGAATTTACCTATTTGATCATATCAGGTTGTGTTCTTTCAAGACACCCCCAGCTCCTCTGACCCCCACTGTGAGTCACATTTTTTCCTGTCTCTAAGGTTCTGTCTCCCAGAAAGATGTCATCCATTGATAATTGGAGGGAGAAGGACAAAGTAGGTGTTTGGGGTTAAAAAGTAAAAAAGCAAAACGCTAAGAATGAAGTCTAATATAAACCCCACCCAGTTATCCCTCTTCCTTCAATTTATGCTGCTTTGTTTTCACACTTGCAGGTGTGTGAAATTGATGCGCACCTGACCAGCAAATGTGTGCTCAATGAGATAGGTTTTTTTTTCCCTCTACTGCCCCCTCCCTACAAAGCTCTAGTTTTACCAATACAATCTCTCATGCTCAATGTCGTCTAAGGAACAAAGGAAAAACAAACCAGGAAACATGGCATGTTTCATCTAAACAGACTTATGCCCCACCTGTGCATGGGGCTGGGACTCACGGGTGTGTCTGGCAATTGATGCATGCAGGAGTGGGGTAAGAGTAGATGCTTCCTGGGCTTTGCTGGGCTCTGGTGGTTTGAAGGAGAATACCCACCATAGATTTATATGTCTAAATACTCTGTCCCTATTGTTGGAACTGTTTGGGATTAGGAGGTGTGAAAAAGGTGTCTCACTGGGAATAGGATATGAGGTTTCAAAAGACTCACAGCTATACCAGACTTTCTCTTTTGGGGCCATCAAGCTGCTCCCAAATCGTGACACAGAGACTTACTAGTTTTGAATGTTTGGCCTTACTTCAGCTTCTTTCTGACTAGCTCTTTTAACTTAAATTAACCTGTTTCTTTTTACCCATCTTCTGCCTTGGGACTTTCTACTTTCGTTTTTTCTTCTGTATATCTTACTTTGACTGTTTCTTGTGTCTAGCTGGTTGGTGGCTGCCTGGCTTCTTGCCTTGGTTGTATTCCTCATTCTCTCCTTTCTTCTCTTCTCTCCTTTCCTCTCTTCTCTCTGGAGCCTACATTTCTCCTCCTATTTATTATCTCTTCCTGCCAGCCCCACCTATTCTTTCTCCGCCTAGCTATTAGACCAATCAGGTGCCTTAGGCAGGCAAGGTAACAGAGATGCGACACATCTCCACATAATTAAAATCACATCCTTACATCATTAAACAAATGCAACACAAACAAACATAACATGCCTTTTCCAAGTTAAAGTCATATTCTGTGGCATAAACAAATGTAACACATCCTTGCCTAGTTAAAATAATATTCTAAAACACACACACCATTCCGGTGTTTTCTCTCTGCCTTATGGTTGTGGATCAATATGCAAGCTCTCAGCTGATCCTTGCCTCCATGAGCATGCGCTCTAACCCTCTGAAATCAATAGCCAAGCTCACTGTCCTCTTTTATAAATTGCCTTGGCCGTGGTGTTTTAGCACAGCAATAGAAAAGCAGCTAAGAGACGGGCAAATGCCCACAGGTAGAACCAAGAAAAAGAGGTGAACCGTGACCATGGAGTGAGGGACAGGCTCTGAGGAGAGCGCCCCCGTGTCTTTAGGAAGACACATCACTCTGGGCATCCAACTTCACTCTTTTGGCGGTGACCCTAGAAACTGTGGGGAAACTCCAGGGATGGAGAAAGAAAGGTTTGCTTAGAATGTAAGTTGCTTGTGCCCCACATACCCATACTGTCCGAAATCTGTCAGTAGCATCAGCCACTTGTAAAAGTTAGGAATAGATTGTATTTCATTTCACTCCAAGCTATAAACAAATCAAACACACACACACACACACCATTCTGAAGAACCAGAAACTTAAAGTTGGAGATGGCCCTACAAATGTAGGACTGGTAACCACAGACAGCTTGACACTGACTCTAGGACATGACAAGTTAAGGCAAGGAACCAATCTTCTGGACCTCTCCGGGATCAGAAGATTTTCCTATAGAGAAGGGGGCTTAGCTGCAAGCAGAGACGGGATAACAATACTGGCTTGTTTAGGAAGGTCTGAGTTCCTCCGCTGGCCTCAGCCCACACGTAAGTGTGTATGTTTCCCACACTTCGTTTTCTAAGGGGCAATCATGACCGGCAGTTACATCAAGATAGATGATCCAAAGGCTTTATTCACTTTGTATCTTCTACCTTTCCTCAGGGCCCCTAGCAACAAGTAGGGCACACATTTGATTGAGCAACACTGCCTGCCTTTCCAAATGGAAAAAAATTAAGTCTTAAGCATTGGATTCTATTATGAGAATCATGTGACTGAAGACTTGAAGATGCTCACACAGCCTGGTCAAAAGTCTGATTGCAACCACTGGGAAGTACAACTTGCCATTTAGATCAAATAAAAAATATGGATTATTCACCTCTCTCTTTCTCTCTCTCTCTCTCTCTCGCTCTCTCTCTCTCTCTCTCTCTCTCTCTCGTGTGTGTGTCTGTCTGTCTGTCTGCCATTCTTTAGGTACCATCCACCTTCTTTTTTTGTTTTTGTTTTTGAGACCGGGCCTTATAGTAGCATAGAACTCTACAAATGGAGTAAACATAGCTATGGTTAGTGAGTCCCAGGGATCTGCCTGTCTCTGCCTCCCCAGCACTGAGATTACATATGCTTGCTACCAGGTGTGGCATAAAAATGAAACTTCTAAGGATCAAATTAGGTTCCCTGTGCCTGCATTAACAGCTGAGCTATCTCCCCACTCCCAGTTTTCACACTTCTAGAATAAACCTTTATTGTAATTCTAGATTTCCTTGTGACTATAAAAATGTAAAGTAGTAACTGTTAATATGTCAGAACGTCCGCAGGCATTAGATGCTTCAAAAAGACAAGGAATTTTATGTCATCAGTGTTTCATGTCACTACCTGATTTATAATATTTGTAACAAAGCTTTTGAAGCTCATCCTGTTAAAAGGGAATGATCTGATATTGTTATAAATGAATTGCCAAGTCAATTTAGAAAATTTGACATTGAAGGAAATGTTATTTGTTTCTGAAGTGATAATACAATTTAAATTGTGGTAAAGAACAGTCCAATGAAAGAAAATATTGTTATAAATCAAGATATCTGTGGACAGAAATATTCTCGAGCAGATTATAATGAAAATAATTGTTATACTACATCAATGAAAAGGAAACGGAAGTTGACAAAATTTATAAATTGCTTCTCTCTATTCCAGGTAGTTAAGCTATAGAATTTGATGAACAAAATTGATGATCGATTACAATATGTCAGCATTATAATTGTGCTTTGGATCCTTGATGCTCACCATAAGTAATGCAAATATTTGGGAGTCAAGTGTGGGGGCTTCACACCTGTAATCCTAGCCCCAGGATGCTGAAGCGAAAGGTCCGCTGTTAGTTCAAAACCATCCTGGGTTCATCAAGAGTTCCATGTCTGCCTGCATGCCACCATGCTTCCTGTCATGAGGACAATGAACCAAACACCTGAATGGTAAACCATCCCCAAAGAAATGTTTTCCTTTATAAGAGTTGCCATGATTATGGTGTCTCTTCCCAGCAATAGAACATTGACTAAGATAAACATATAATAATAATACCAAGAATCTGATGCCTGTTTAGTATAAGGCATGAACCTGATTCTTAGCTTTCAAAGATAGATATGGTTGTGATTACAAAAGCTCTTTAGACTCTAAGTTCTCTTACTGGACACATAGCCTCAAGGTGCTTTTCACCCTGTACTTAGAGCATTGATGGGTCCTCACTAAGGAAAGAGTAAGCTCCAGGACCTGCTCACCTCTGGGCAAAGGTGGTCCAAACTGGTCCAAGCTTTCTCTACAACTGCTCTTTCTTACAGTCACTTTTCCCAATTGGTGACTGAATTTAGAGGATGATGTAGTTCTAGGAGATGATGGAGACTTGTACCGAAAGGTGCTGGAGTCTTGAGTCACTCATGTAGAACTGGACCCCACACAATCTCTAGACTGTGGGGCATAGATAGAAACTGTTACTGTGTTCCACCACTGAGACTTAAGTGTTCTGTCATAGTGCAGTGCCAATCATGACATTAGGCCTTATCTCATTTTGTACATATGATGACAACTGTTGAAATGCATTGACCTTCTTTGTATATCAGGCACTGTAATTTAGTTGACCCCTACCCCTATATTATGAATGAGGAAGGAAGGCACAAAGAGGATAAGTGAAGTGTGAGTTCACAGCTGGTATACAATGTTGTCACAGTGCAATTCCAGATGTGAATCTTTCAGATCAAGATGCTTCCTTTAACCACAGAAGTGGCTCTACAGATGGATGACTTGGCTCAACCATAGTAATGGCTTCATGCTATATTGTGGCTTCTTTCCACTCGTTTCCTATCTGACATCCTGTCCTCCTCCTTTAACATTAATTCAATTTACTGCTGAATGTCTAGTTTAAGAACGTTGTTCCAAAATATGTTTTGACACCATTAACTGGGACAAAACACATGGCTGGTTGGGTGATAGGCCTTAGGGTAGAACATCATATTATTATCCTGTTAAAAGGACATAGTATCAAAATGACCCCTACATTCTTTTTATACTCACAGAAGAGTCTCCACTTTCTTCAGGGAAGCCTTTTCTTTAAGTAGATGGAGATTAATACAGAAACTGGTAAATTGCAGAGAATAAGAGACTATGAAGTGCTCGGCTCTAAATGATACATCGATATCATATTCCTCCTCCCAAGGCCCCAAGACCATAGTGGCAGAAGGAATGGAAAGATTGTAAGCTCCAGAGGCAGGGGATGAGGGCAGTGATAGGGTAGTTACTGGATGTGACAAGGTCATTTAACACAGGAACTCATGGCGTCTGTGGCTACACGCACAAGATCTGCATGATATCAAGCCAGACAAAAGTCCATCATTGGTGTGGAAGGGGTACCTAATGCCCCACCTCTGGATGAGGAACTATTGGAAACTGATGGCTGCTGAAGAAGGAGAGTCAGTTTTCTTTAGAACTGCAGTCCTTGAGAGGTTGCCCATGCCCCCCATAGATGGTTCTATACCCATGCCCTACTGGCAGCAGTAACTGAATTCAATTCGTTGGGGGGGGGATTAAAACTGGGAATGAAAAGTAGAGGGAAATGGAAGGAATTAGAAAGGAGGAAGTGAATTTGAACAAAACACATACACCTGTATGAAATTTCCAAATAATAAAAATTTAAAAATATAATTTTGATTTTTTTTTGAAATGGGGTTTCATGTGATCCAGGCTGGTCTTGAACTACTCAACTACAGCCTCATGCCTCTACCAATTATAGGCATTTATCACCATGCCTATATACAACGCATTTTAAAACTATTAGCACTGATAAGAAAAAATGTCAATCATTGTAGTTCTGCCACTTAGTAATTATATGTTCTGATCCAAGCTTATAAATGCTGATTTCGGGGCTGGAGAGGTGGCTTAGCAGCCAAGAGCACCGGCTACTCAGCCAGAGAAAAGGGGTTTAATTCCCAGCACCCACATGGCAGCTCATAGCTGCCGCACACATAAATAGACGCAAGTAAAACACCAAATGCACTTAAAACTAAATTATAAAAATAAATAAAAATAAATGCTGGCTCCACTTTTTCTTGGTGAAATGAGTTCCTTTGTTTCAGTGTTCAAGGATTTCTCCTGTCCAGTGAGTAACTATACACATGAGTATGAAGAGAAGATAAGACACTATAAGAAGAAGGTGGAGAGAGGTTAAGAGCATTGGCCTGGATAAGATGGTAGGAGGGGCCACGGCATAGTTTCCACATTGTCTGCCTTGAATTGCCACTACCTTTGGTCAATGCTGTGGAAAATATGGACAGTTCCAGCTCAAGGCGGGGGGGGGGGGGGGGGAGATGGATAAGTAGTAGATAAAGCTCTTGCTGTGTAAGAATGAGGACCACAGTGATTACATGCCTCTAAGCTCAGTGTTTAAGAGTTAGGACAGATGAATCCCAGGACAAGCCAGTCAGCTAAAGCAGCAGACTCAGTAAGCCCTAAGTCAGTGAGAGAGTCTACCTCTATCAAGAAAGTTATCAAGAAAGATTTCTAGCATCAACCAGCCTCTGGCCTACATGCACACATGCACACACAAAACACCACATATATCTTCATAGATCATATATATATATATATATATATATACACACACACACATAATATATACACACACACACATGCACATTTAAAAATGAAATTAAATTAAGGGAAAATGTCACACTCAGTTCTGTGCTTATATAACCATCTGGCTTGGGATGCCGATTTATGCCATTAATATTTTTTCAAAAGTTATATAACAATTCGAGATACCAGAAAGGAACAATGCAGATAAAAGTTGGAAGAGCATGAATGGAAGACACTTTCTTGCGGGTGACATCTGGAGCACAGTTAGTTGATCTTTGCGACTTGATACTCCAGGCAGAGGTTGTGATTCTGGGACTTACAGATGTGTTTTTCTCTAAGCACTTCCTGGCATCCGTTGATAACGTGTAATTAGCTATTTCCCTTCCCTACTAAAGTCTGCAGATTATCACAGCCATTCTGGCTAAATCAGACGCTGGAGTCCAACAGTAATGAAAGAAGGATTAGAAATCTGTCTTTATTAAATGGAAAACAGAATAACTGAGGTCAAGATGGAAAAATAAACCGTATCATGGGGAGAAAGATCAGAATCAACCGCCAAGATTCACCAGCATTCAGAATTTAACTCAAAGGCTTTTTCTACCCACATTTGATCTGTTTGTAAAGTGGTCCATCCTTTCACTATGTTGGAGTTGGGGTTAGAGCTTCTAGAACTCTCTAGGAAGATCTTGTGTGTTGAACTGAAGAAGCAGAGTTTAATTGTACCAAACTCCACTCTTTCAACTCCACACCAGGAATGGGTGTGATGGCGACGAACATGCTCGTTCACCTCTGGCTACCCCCGCCGCTCTATATAGTTAGCATTATTTGAGGTAAACTTTAGAGGACAAACTCGTGATGAGAAAGGCATGCTGTCCAAGCTCCTTTTTACAGTTTTAAGGGTTTCCAAGCAGCACCAGTGACAGATGACAACACAAAAACTGTACCCATCCTATAATTTCCCATAGAACAGCTGTTATCACCTCAGAACTGACCATGTCCCCAACCCCTTGAGGGGAAAAACTGTCTACATGGGGGAAGTGCCAGTTTGATTGTTTTCCTTTTTGTTTCTTTAACCACCGTCAAAGACTAATGTATTTAATTGGAAGAAAGGAATGTTGTAGGCATGCACACAAATTAGCGCAAGAGGGCAATCTAATTATAGAAGAGTCAGGATACCCACCGAGAAATATTGATGGCTGTGTTCTCGGAGCTTCTCCTTTGTGCGAAACATATTGAAATGGAAGACTGGAGAGGAAACACAATGGCTGTCTGAAGCAGGGATAATTTGGGAAACAAAGGTAGCTCAACTTTGTAATGTAACCTCTATTTAAGTGCTATTTTTTCGCTCGTGAACTAAAGGTATTTTAGAATCAGTCTCTCAATAATCTTTCTTGTAAAGCAGATTTGCTAATCGGTTTAAGGAGTGACATGTCAAGATTAGCCTGTCTGTCTCATGAACTTGCTCAGCAACCAAAGAAGGAAGCCCATCTTCATTGATCCCCTAATGCAAGATGAGAGCCGTACCAGGTGCTGTCACTTCGGTACACAGGCTTTGATTGGATTCTCCATCTATGCCAGGCACTATAATAACCTCCATAGAGAAGATTTAAAAAAGCATAGACCTTCCTTTCAAGAGGCCCATAGTCTGGGAACAAACAAACAATCAACAAGTAAGAAATCAACTAATTGAGTTTGTTGAAGCTTTAGTTCCTAATCCATGGTGCTTTAGGGAAATGGTGGGACTTTTAGGATGTGTGGACTAGTGGGAGGAGGCTAGTTCATTGTGGGGTATGACCAGGAAGGGAGTATTTGCATCCTAGAACCTCTTTACTTTTTCCTTCCTTCCTTCCTTCCTTTTTTCCTTCCTTCCTTCCTTCCTTCCTTCCTTCCTTCCTTCCTTCCTTCCCTCCCTCCCTTTCTTTCTTTTCTTTCTTTCTTTCTTGTTTTTTTTTTTTGCCTCCTATCATGAGGTGAGCAGCTTCCTCGGTCATGTGTTCTCACCATATTTAACTAGCCATGGGCCCCAGAACAACAGACCATGGGATTATGGACTGAAACCTCCAAAACTGTGAACCGAAGCAAACCTTCCCTTTGACGTTGCAATGGTAGAAAGCTTATGGGCACAAGTGATCAATGCTATACTTCACAGAGAGTGTCAGCTTGATGGGAATCCTGAGGAGAGACTGTCTGTGTAATTCCCATGAGATCCTCCTTGGGAACTCTTAGCCCAGAACAGCGGATGAGAAAACCAGAACTTGGGAGAGTTCTATAAAGTTGGCAGAAGATTATACTCTTGAAATACAGCGCTTCTCTTCTAAGACCAAAGCAGGAACCTTTCAACCTTATTTTCTAGAGAACTATAACCCATATACAATATGGGGCAGATAATACAATGGGCGTTAGCTCATTTTTAAACATTTACTATATTCTAGGTGCCATTCGAAGCACACTTTGTGAGCTGGCCTATTTAATCACTGAAGCAAGTCAGTCCTTGTTGAACTCACTTAGGTGGCAGAGCTTAGGCAGAATTATCTGAATGGGCTCCTGAGCCATTGGACTCTATGTTTTTTTTTTGTAAAGATTTATTTAATTTGTTTTACATATATGAGTTTTTGGCCTGCATGTATGTATATGTACCACATATGTGCTTAATGCCCACAGAGGTCAGAAGAGAGTATCAGATGCCTTGGAATGGGACACACAGATGGTTGCGGGAACTGAACGTAGGTCCTCTGTAAGAGCAAACATACTCTTAACTGCTGAGCCAGCTCTTCGGTTCAAATGAGTGTTTTTGTCTATCTGGCCTCAGTACAACTGCCCCTTCCTCTGAGGATGTTCTTTGTCTCCTAGGATGCTACACACCGGGGAAGAACTTACTGGTGCAACACCCCTACCTAGTTCCCACTGTGATTGATTCAGAGGAGAGCCACAGTCTAAACCTGGTCCCAGGAATCACCTAAGTTCTTATCATGGGATGAATTTACTTTCCATTACTAAAATCGAATCACAGAAACTCGGATCCATCTTAAACCCTAAAAAATAGATTTGAACATTAAAGTGACTTTTTAAAAAAAATTTAAAAGGAAGAGTTGGCAATGTTGAACAGCGTAGAACTGTGTCATAAGCACAGGACTGAGGAGGTGCCCGCAGTAGGGAGCAAGGTCACCATGAGACTGGGTCTCAGAACAGCATTCAAGTCATTTCAGTTCTCAGACGTCATTTTCATGTGGCTTCTGATAAATGTGCGCTTCCAGGCAAACTGAAAACATTCACTTTATTAGATTCCAGGGGCAACCGAGTGTTGGTGTTATCAAAGGCAATTTGCATACACAATTTGCATGTCATTTTGCAACCTTTCTGATTTAATGATTCAGTAGAAATGATGGAATTATCCTGTTAGAGGAACCGTTGAGAATAAATACAATGACCCATTTTTCCTTCATCGTCTGGCCTTGGAATAAACACCTGTGATGCACTGTGCTTGTAACTAAGAGACATTCGTTGCTGAGGGTCTTTGGGAAGGTGGCAGTTGCTCAGAAGTATTTCAAACACCTATAAGTTAGACTTGTCATTGCATACAAGCTGATCTCCAAAACATTTACAACATCTATGCGCCTCTGATTTTCAGACTAAATTTGATTTTCTGGAGTAAGTATGAAATTTTGATGTTTCTTTTTCCTCTTATTTTTCATGTTGTCTGAAATAGGATGTTTTCTTAATCCTAAAGCCCTATACAGTTCCTCCAGCACCTTTTCCTATGAGCCCAAGGATAACGCTTCAATCTGATCCAAACCAAAGCCAGGGTTACCTTTAACAAAACAAAACAAAACCTTTTAGAGTCATTTTCCTGGCTACCCCCATCTGCTCATCCCTTCCTCATTTTGTGACGTGACCAGGCTTCCACTGTCATCTTCAGCCTGCTGCCATCGGGAATGTTGAGCACTAGGTGCCATCAGGGATGGTGAGAGACGTTTGAACACACTTTGAGCCAAACGAGGTTGTGTTTTCCTGAAATCCAACTCCCAACAAGCTGGAAGAATTACAAAAGCTTTTCAGTCCTTTGTTCATTGTGAGATCATAGGGCCGGGGGTGGGGGGCGGAGTGCTTGGGTATCAAAGAGAACTCTGTGGCCACTGTCCACATCATGCCTGCATTCGTTTCCTGGGGCCCGTGACAAACCACAACAAGCCACAGGCACCCATAATTTCCCTACTCTGGAGATCATAAACCTGAAATCCCCCTGCCACCTTCCCCCTGCTGAAGGCTCTAGAGAAGAATTGATTCCTTGCCTCTTCACTTTCTGGTGGCCTCAGGTGTTGGTTGGCTTGTGGTGGTGACACTCTGACCTCTGTCTCCATTTCCCGGTGGCCTTCTCTTCCATTATGAGCCGCCATCTGCTTTTCCTACAAGGACGCTTACCATTGGATTAGACCCCACCCAAATATGTTGAGGTGACTTTACTCGCAAGATCTTTATCTCAATCCCATCAGCAAAGACCTGTTCTTCAGTAAAGTAACTCTTGCAGGTTCAGGATACATCTGAATTTTTGAGTGGCAACCACTCAACCTACCACCCACCCTAAGAGTGCCTCAGTTTTAAAAACCCTGTAATGATTACAGGTTGACATCCATCTATGTGTGTTTGTATAATTAGGTCCTTTGTGGCAGTTATTACTATCCTGGGGTTAAGGCTGAGAGTCTCTTCCCCCACCTCTTCTCTCACTGTCGGTACGCAAGGATGGAAACAAGGCCCTGACTCAACTCTGATACCTGCACAAACATTTATTAACACACTGGCCCCAAAGCATGTGCTCTATGGCTTTTGTAACTCAACGAACTGCCCATTGTTTACACTTCAGGACTGTCCCCCAGCTTGAAGCTAGAGTCATGGAACACAATGGTATTCCAATGCCAGGATTCTATTAGCCTTCTTGCTATGGTTTAGAAATGGGTGCTCCCCCAAGGGACTATATTGTCCTAAATAGGTCCCCAGGGTGACCATAACAGGAGATGGTAGGACACAGAATGAGTGGAAACTAGTGAAAGGTTACTAGGTCACTAAGTGTGAGACAGTTTTCACGCAACCTTTGCTAACTATCATATGATACCTAGTACAAAGGAGATCCTTCCAATTCATTTACTTTCTAGCTTGCGATAGGACCACTTTCTCCCTCACACCTTGCACTATAAGGGTATAGTTAAGGGCAAGCCTGGCCATAGAGCCCACAGCATACCGTGCTATACTTTCAGACTCTCAAACCAGAAACTAACAAACTTCTTTCTTATACATTTGCCTTGGGTATTACCATATGAAAATTAGACTAAGATACTTCTATTTTATGACTTTTCAGGCTAGCATTTATATCTCATCAGTGTGCTATTAAATGAATTTGGGATGTTTGACCGGCAAGTTATAAAATAAAAATATAATAGAATTGAATCGAATAGAAAAATAACAAGGCAATTCCACTAGGTAAGTTAAGAATCATGGGAAAACAACACTCCCCCGCCCCCGACCCTGTATGTGGTGTGTGTATTCATTAGGTCATGAGATCATGATGTAAGACTATATTTAACACTATGACCTAAAAATTCAAGTCAAAACAAGAAATTCTGTCTTAAGTGGAAGGTGGATGTGGGCACAACATGTAATTGGCCCCTTTGCCTAAGACAACACTCCTACAGATGTGGCCTGGTGGCCACCCTTATGACACACACATGGAATAGAAGCTGTTTCTCTGTAATTATTTCTAGGCTGTTTAACATAACCATTCGTTTCATTAATAAAATAAATAGTTTTAATATCTTTCCCCCTAATCAGTAAATGTTCTAAAGATGGTCAAAGACATATAAGTAGCTCCCCACTGAAGATGGCGTCTGATTAAATTCATCAAAATACCAATTGCCCGTGGAGTGTGTACTCTTGATTAGAGCATTTTATGATATGCCCTATGTGTTGAATGCATGCATGCATGGGTGTGTGCCTGTGTTTTCACATGCAAGTGTGCACCTGTGTTACAGCTTCCTTTCTGTTTCTGGGATAAAGCATGGACCTAAACAATTTGGGGAGGAACGGGTTTATTTTGCTTCTACTTCCAGGTCACAGTCCACTATTGAGGGAAGTCAGGCCAGAAATTCAAGATAGGAACCTGGAGATAGGAATCCCAGAGGAGCCCTGTTGGATGACTTGCAGTCTTCCCTGTTCATAGACTCATGAACAAGCTTTCTTAGCTAGCTTTCTTCTATAACCTAGGACCACCTGCTTAGGGATGGCGCTGCCCACAGTGATCTGGGCCCTCCTGAGTCAATTAATAACCAAGACAATCACTCACAGGCCAATTCGATCTAGGTAAGTTCCCAATTGAGACATTCCTCTCAGATGACCCTAGGCGGTGCCAAATGGACAGTTAAGGCTATCTAAAACAATGTGGGACAGAGGCGGCATCCAGACATTCTTCATGAAAGCTAATAAGATTAATAGAATTTGTAATCTAATACAGTGTGCAATATTGGCTTATAATGGTTGATGTTTAGTAGAAAAGAAGCCATGGTTCAGTATACCACATAAAACCTTGCCTACCATCTAGTTAATGGAGGTACAAAGCAAGGCCAAACAAAAGACTGCTAGGGCACAATCTGAAGTTGGTATCTTTAGTCCGACTTCATGAAGTCCTTCCTAGTTTTTTGTTCATCCAGTGCAATATCCAATTTCTGAAAATCACTGACTACTCACTCACTGAATATGTCATGATAAACACCAAAGTGAGAGTAGATTACATATTCTCTGCCTTTATCTTATTCTAAAGTGATTGTAGGCCACTCTCAGCTCTTGTACATGATAACCAAAGGCTGAACCCACTACAAAACAAAACAAAACAAAACAAAACAAAAAACCCGAAGTCCTTCAAGAAAAGAAACATCTTTCCCTCTTTATCTCAAACACAAGTGTTTTTTATTTGGTATTTAATTTCCCATCATCTCAGGAATAGGGAGATTCAGATATGAGTGCTGACCTTCATGGATGTTTAGGACCTTGGCTTTTTTTTTCTTTGAGAATATCTGTCCAAGTCCATGCTTCTCAAAGACCATCACAATGGCAGCTGCAGTGGTTGGATACAGACTGGTCCATCTCAGGAGGCAGTGAGAGGCAGCTCCTGAATGCAGTCTCCATTGGTCTGGTGCATGCCCCTTTGTCTCATTAAACCTCACTTTTAAAGCACAAAATCTGATGATAAAATTAGGAATTTCAATAGAGAATCCCCAGTACATTAACGCCCAAGTGTGGTCCTTCTGAGAAGGACGCCCTATATGAATAACTCTGCTACATGATCAGAGAGCAGAATCTGTTGAGTATCCATAAGTCTCAGATCTCTGGTTTTAAAGTCTCTCAAGCTGTGGTGCTCGGTGGGACAACACAGACATGGAAATCTCTTGCTACTTCTAATAATTCAATAGAGTCAGTTTAAAAAATCTATAATGATAATTTTAAAGCAGCCAAGTTATTGTCCAGTACCTCATTTAATAAAAGAGCTAAAACCTCCAGAGTCCTTACATTACCAGACTTCATATGTTATAACTGGTAGTTAAGAGCTTAGCACCCAGGAGTAGGTAATATGACTGACTCAGGACAGTGAGTATGAGGATCTCACCTCAACAGCCTTGTAAAAACTGGGCATGGCAAGCAAGCATCTGTCACTCTGGTGTTGGGGGAAGCGGTCGTAGAAATATACTGGGAGCTCACTGGCAAGCCAGTCAAGCCAAATGAATGAGCTCCAGCTTCAGGGAAAGATTCTGCCTCAAAAAAAAATAAGGTGGAGAATGATCAAGAAAGATATATAATGATGGTCTTTAGTTTCTGCATCATGTGCACCCGTGCCTGGATATACACAAAGACATACATCCAGTGTGCACACTCATACAAACTACTATACAAATCTACTCCTTCATGACAGTTCTTCTCATGTTGCATAAGCTTCTCTCAAACTCTTTCCAGAACTTCGCTGAGGGTGCAAACTCCTTCCCTCGTTGCTCATGACATTTGCATGTACTTTCCTCTTCATAATGATGTTTCCAGAGGTGAAAGTGTGTTGCCATGGTACCCAGAGGAGGCAGTAGAGGGCTCTTGTGATGAACAGTTGGACTGGGATATAATCCTTAACTGGGCTCTGACATTAGACTAGAGCTGGACAAATTTCTTTTGTGTCCCTAGACAATCTCACTTTGAAGGCTGAGTGGAAGAAAGCCCCCTCCCAGGGTACCTCCTCTCTGCTGCTCTCTCCCTCCTCTATGACCTGGCTGACCTGTACAATATCTGTTCCTCAAGCTTCTCTGGAGATTATTTTCCCTCTTGTCTGAGATACACTTCCCACCACCTTCTGATTCTAGAATTCCTCTCAACAAAGGCAAATTCCTCAGGGATGGAAGATGGATGGATTCACTGAGGTTCTCCCATTAACGTCTTGTTTGGCAGCAATTATTTTATTATGGACTATTTTTCTTAATAAAACTCAATTAAATTGTGGTGGCAAAAAATAACAAAGTTGGTTCCTAAGAATATTTGAATACTACATGAGTCTCAGACTTCAATAATTTTACTTATCAATACTCATCTTTAATTAATATGGATATACTGACATTAATAAACCATAGAATATAGATTTTTGAGATTGATCTATATAAGCATACTCACAACATACATATATATATACATGTGCATATGTATTTTAACATAATTAATTAATACATTGTGAATAACATACCATCTTGGGTATTTCACACATAAGGACAAGTCTCCTTGGGAGATCGAAAACCCTGGGGCTAGGATGCTTAGTATTTAATGACAATTTTAAATATCAGAAAATAGTGAGGGAAGAGAGATACAGAAATGGGATTGGAGTGAGGCTTGGAGAGATATCACTGGTGTTAGTGAGAACTGTGGAAACCTGAGGTTTTGTGTGTACTCTTTGAGTAGAGCCACGGAGACACTTGAGTCAAGCGGATTCTCATAGTTCCTGGGTTCTTGGGGAAGGTGGCGTGTTTGGGATTTATGATCTGCCCTACCCTATTTCTTTTGACAAAGGAGACCAACATCTCATTTAACACCTTCAAAGGCAGTAAACAAAGTTATCGAGCTACACAGTTTAATATTTCATTTCACTTCACAACACCCCTGTCCATTTTTGCCCTTGAAGACACTGGAGGTAAGACCCTAAGTAACCTTCTTAAAGTCAGAGAGTTGGTCAGTGTCTGAGTCAGGGCATGTTCAACAAATCTAAAGAACACAAGTTCTCCTTTGTGAGCCAGAAACTCCCTCCCTTGGGGACCTTATGCTTTGAAATCTAAAACCAAAAAATAGAAAATCGTTGTAGCAGAGTGACCAAACGCTCGGTACCCCACCCTTCCGGGGTCCATCACAACCCAGGGTGTGTTTTGTCTAACTGCGGGGAATTTGAGAGCAACTTAAAACCTTCATCCTCTGAGTCTCTCTTGGTTAAAATCCTCAGCCTTTTTTTGCCACGGATGGCCAGACCTGTCGAGTCCATCGAGGAAGAAATTTAGCTTCTTTTAGGAAAGCGCAGACCCTGACCTGACCTCAGTCTGTAGCTCTGCTCACCAAGTTGACACTGAACCTGTTCTCCCTCACAGGGAGCAGGAAGCAAAGGATGCCTGAGGCTCAGAGATCTATGCTGTCTGTTTTCCCCCACAGGACAGCTGCTACTCGACAGTCACTAAAAAACCAGATAGTATCTGATCCCGGCCAGTGGCAGATAAATTAACAGCCGGAGGCTTGAATGAAGAGTGAGGAGGAGGAGGCTCACTCTCACCTGGACCACTCTGGCTGCTTATCCTGGAAGCCCTCTGCTGAGCCAGTCACTGCCTTCAGAGAGACTGACAGCTCTGCCCAGGACCTCAGCATCTATCCTGCCTCCTTCTAACTGCCCCATCCCTTCTCCACCAACTCAAAAGAACAGTTTGAAAAATTCATTTGAATGAAACGGCTTGATTACAAGGGGGAGATGATTGTTTAGAAAGGAAATATCAATTATCCACCCAGTGACAGGTGCCCTCTTTAGAGTCTGGGCACCTGCCGGCATAATCACTGGAGCTGACATTTTCAGGCCCTTATTAAAAGCAGAATTAGAGAACTGTGGACCTGGATTTTGTTGTTGTTGACGTCGTCTGTGATTTTTAAAATGGGACAGAAGTCAAGAGTGGTCTGCAGCTAGCTGGACATCCCTGCCCTGTTAGCTAACAGGAGCATGGAAAAGGCGTGGGCCGTTGCTGATGCTGAAGCTGAAAGGGGCCGGCACATGGGTGTGGTGTGTGTGGCTCCAGTGGGTACAGGGAGGCTAATGAACTCCAGCAAGAGGAGCAGAAGGGTTATGGGAACAACTTTAAACGTGTTAACTGCTCTAATCGGCAGAGAATCCAAATCTACATATTTAGTAACAGGAAGGAGGGATCATAGGAATCCAATTAGGAAGACAGTATACAGAACTGAAAACAAACAAACAAAGGATTTATCTTGTGCTGGGAGAGCAGTCTATGCTCCAATAGTTTCACCTGTGGCCTCTTCTCACCACCAACCTGGTCTCCTTCCCTCAGCCAAAGGCCCTCCCTTCCCTGCCTCCATCCTCATTCACAGGGACGAATGGATGCTGTAGCTGTCAGAGCAGCAGATGGGTAGAGTAGGCGTGGGCGGCGGCAGCAGGAGAGATGTCTGAGTCCAAGCAGTGAAAGAGAGGCTGCTTATTTCCAGCTAAAATATATCACTAAGCCAGTCATGGACAAAGCAGAATTCATGACAGCATGCGCCCTCCGGGCATTCTTCAGTTAGATCAGGAGTCAAAGACTTCTGCTTCGAGGGCCAGGAAAGGTAATAGCTCTGTGTAAATCCCATCAGGGTAGAACAGGGAGTATAGGACACTGATAGACTGGAGAGCCAGTGTCCCATCTGGAAGCCACCTGGAATGCAGTTCCAGCTGGGAGTGGCCCTGTCCTGTTAATCCAGTGTTGAGAGAGCAACCAAATTTGCAAGGCGAGTTGGAATCTGGATTTGGGACTTTGGTATGGGACTGCTATTTACAAGAATGTGCTGTTCTACAAAACACATGAACATTTTGTTTCTAGTCTACAAGGCCCCATCTTTTTCTCATCCGTATTCCAGAATGTATTTATTTATTGGCTTCCTGTCTTGTATGAGGATGTGAAAATGGCTGAAGTCACCATGATCATTATTTGACTAGGGGTTACTACCACTGGCAACATGCCAGGCCCATTATTATGCCATTTAACTTTATCCTATGTGTGATGATGGCATTGTTATGTCAATTTTACACACAAGAAAAAGTACTAGATAATTTCTATCAGCCATATTTAGGGCAAGGAAAAGAAATGGCTCTCAAATTGAAAGTCAATGAAAGTTTAAATAATAGAATTAGCTATAATGAAGAGAGTACCAGGGGTGGGGGTGGGGGATTTCTACCTGGACCCAGACACACAGAGAAGGTGGTCAAATAATCCTGCACCCAAGACACACACAGAGGGTGGTCACACAATCCCTCAAGGGTGGGATCTGGTTGCTACATACTTCAGAGGGGATAAACGCAGTATTTCCCAAGGCAGAAGGGACAGAAGCTCAAAAATAAGCCTAGCTGGACCTACCCTTTGATAAGACTGATAACTCTAACTCATGAAAGTTCTATATTTATTGCTTGACTCCACCTCTTAGTTCATTGGAATTTAAGCCTTACCCTGAATTTTGGAGGAATCAGACCCTGGAACCATAGTGTGTAGCAATGAGAGCCCAGGGCAGTATTTAACAAAGGTATGTCCCTCTGGTGGTACCTCAGAGATGACCCACAGTCCTAAAGAGGGTCCAGGTTTAAATGATTGGTCCTTGCTAGAGGACCAATATTTTTCTACCTGTGTTCAGTTACTCACAAAGTAAAGTCTTAACTGTGTGGTAGCATGAGTGAGAATGCCCCCCCATCCATATACTTGAATGCTTGGTGGTGGTACTGTTTTGGAAGGATCAGTTGGAGGAGGGGTATCAGTTAGGACGGGCTCTGATGTTTCAAAGCCTATACCATTTCCAGCTATCTGTCTCTCTTTCTTTGTCTCATGCTTACATCTCAATATGCAAGCTCTCAGCTCCTGCTCTAATGCTATGCCCACCTACCCGCCTGCTGCCATGCTCCCCACCATGATGGTCACGCGCACAAGGTTACTTTTTCCCTGTCCTGATTCAGATGTTTGAAAGTGGAAGATTTCTGTAACTTGATGTAATGTCTATGTGACTGTGAGCTAAATCCTGGTGTGTGTGTATGTGAGTGTGTGTGTGTGTGTGTGTGTGTGTGTGTGTAGGGGACAGGTTCATCCAACCAAGCAACATTAAAACCAGAAGGTAAGCCACTGAAGAGAATCACCCCACCTCCAACCCTCTGTCAACACAGTCTTCCCTGAAGAGCAATGGAGTGTGCTGGTCCTATCAGGCCTCTATGCTAGGGGCAGGGAGAAGGCATTGTGCTCTTCTCAAGTACCTCCTGAGACCAATCAGAAGTGGTATAATACATTGTTAGTGGAAGTATATAGGCTGTGCTAAATAAAAAGGAGAAATAAAATTGGTTATGAAGCTCTCCTGATAAGTAACCAGGTACCAATTAAGCAATAGTAAGTAATATTTGGAGACCCAGCCAGTCGAACTTATGTGTCCAAATGCGCATTGCTTCCTTCAGAATACTCCCTTTGGGGAAATAAAGAGTTCCTTCAACAGCCCTTCGGAAGACCAAGCTATTTCTGCAACTGCAGCGGTTTATGAGTCAACCAGAAAACAGTCTCATCGGAGGATCACATGCCATTTCTCACAATCAAAACCAACTCTGTGCACTTTGAGCATCCATCAGACTCTCAGCACGACCTCGGGAGACAGAAAATCAGTGGCCTGAAGCTAGGCTCAAATAGCATGGGGTGGGAGGGGCAGCTGCAGAGCAGCCAATCCCATGGCAGTGCCTTCTGTCTTAACTGCCCAGAGTCTCCACTCCTCCACCATGACTGGGGCTTCCTGCCTCCTCCATACTGGTTAGCTTTCTGGCTTTCTAATTCAGTTCTGACTCGGTGTGTGCTTTAGATATCAGTGTTTAAGGACTTGTTTTTTTGTTTCACTCTCTTCATTTTGGTTATATTGACTTTCATAGAAATGCACTTTGCAGATTTCCAATATTAGCAATTAACATAACTGACCAAAGTCTGTGCTCTGTCTGCATGGAAGTCAAGCAAGAGCCTAGGATGAAGTGAGGACTTCGGCTCCCAGTCCTGTCCTCCCCTCCCCTCCCCACCCTCTTCCTTCCTTTCTTCCCTCTTTATCCCTCTCTCCCTCCCCCTTTGCCAGCCTCCAAGTACCCTTGTCATTGTGTCACATCAGCGCTTCCTTCACAAAAAAGGTCTATATTTTCCTTCTCATCTTGCCACTCAGAGGACTCAAACTCTTGAGGTCCTTCTGTGTGGTCCCTCAGTTTCACCTTCTCCTGACTCTAGTTCTCACACGACCATAACCTTCTTCCCTAATCAGAAAGCTCCATATGCCTAGGCAGTTTGGATGCTCACCTTACTAGACCTGGAAGGAGGTGGGTGGTCCTTGGACTTCCCACAGGGCAGGGAACCCTGATTGCTCTTTGGGCTGACGAGGGAGGGGGACTTGATTGGGGGAGGGGGAGGGAAAGGGGAGGCGGCGGTGGGGAAGAGACAGAAACCTTTAATAAATAAATAAATATATATATAAATAAATAAGAAAGAAAAGAAAAAAAAGAAGCAGAAAGCTCCATATGCAGAAAGACACCGGACTCTTTGCCAGGCCCTATCCCGACTCACGTGGGGCTTTACCCTACCTCCCTGACTCATCCTATCAGGGTCTGTTCTGTGTTTTGATATTTTCTACACGACTTCTTCATAGCCAGGCACTTTGCCGTGACGGAGGTTATTCTGCAATGACACACACAGCTCCTCAAAAATTCCCCAGAGGAGATACACAGCCCAGCACTACTCAACCATGGAAACAGCAGTCAAAAAAATATTTGGTTTCTGATATAAGGTCAGTCGGATAAAGGCAGGAAAACCCACTGGAACGTTTTGATGTGCTCACTTGAAAATTAATAGTGTGGTTGGATAGTTTCACCTTGTAGTCCTCGCTAAAACACATAAACAAGCAGAGAACAACAAAGGCTGCGTTAGAACACAAGCACCCCAAGAGCGTGGGGTGGAAGAGGGGCATTGTTTTGATTAAATTGGCCCGTTTGAGTTAGGGAAAAAGCACCTCAAATTTACTAACCATCAAGAAACCATTAATCAAGTTTTCAAAATCTAGTTCACACGTTTTTGTAACATGTCATAATGTGTGGTATGACTACAGACACTAACTTGGAATGAGGTCCTTACCAGTTCCCTGAGAGGAGTATATGGAACAGTAAGCTTCATGGCCAGCTCCAGTGTTTCTAGCCACACCTCCTTTTTAAAGCTCAGTCTTTACTGCCAGGTAGGGTTATCCATGAATGACCTATGGTCATTTTCTTTCCCCCGTTTCCCTTTTTCCCTTCCTTCCTTCTTCTTTCCTTCCTTCCTTCCTTTCTTCCTTCCTTCCTTCCTTCCTTATTTCTTTCTCTCTCTTTCTCTTTCCCTCCCCTCTCTTTCTTTATGTTGCACCAAGACACTCTCTGTACATTATCTAATTGTCAAGATGAACCATAATCAGATAAAGGTAGACTAAAGAACCGGATCCCTTGATCCAGAAAATTGCATTGCTAGGAGCTCATTTTGGTGTTTCAAGATCATCACCCCTACCAAAGATTCTGGGAAAGTCCCCATTTGCAAACATCCTACAGAACACAGGTGAGAGGAGCCAAATGGTACCTCTCTGAGCTTCACACCTGGAAGAGCTCCCAACCAGCCTCTCCAATCTAAAGGCTTTTGTTTTGTGAGCATTCAGCCCAAGGTTGTTAAGAATATTAAAGGATTTAAAAAAAAAAGCAAGTGGCATCAGATAAGGCCACAGGAGTTAAAAATATCACAGTGCCTGAAAGTAATTATTTATGAGATCGCTTTAAAATCTGTTGAACAGTAGTATCATTCTGGTGTTCAAGTGTTCAAACACTGCTGAGCTGAGCAAAGGGGAAAGACCATACAGGTAGAATCCAGATCTAGCTGGATATGTGAATTATATATTATCAGTAGGCTCTGGAGGAAATAAAGACAGTAACTACTCCGACTTCTTTAAAATTCTCGTGGCTTGAGAGAACACCCTCAGATACCTGGTTAGTTCCTTCTTTCGCTTTAGTGCTAATTACAAAAGTTGCTGGGATGTGAACTCTCTGGGCTTATTGGAATCCTACATGTTTTCTTCTTATTGTCTTCGCATGAGTGATGCCACTGCACTGGGAAGGGATCCTTAGTCTGCCCCTCTACTCAACCATCTGGAAGACATAGCCCTTAAATTGCCTCTTGTCACAGAGGGCATTTCTGTGGACCCCAGTTGAAGCCTTGGTGTATAGTGTCAGCAAAACGCATGAGCAGGTCTAAAGATCTTTGGGACTAGCAGCTAATTACCACTGTTTAAGTAACTTCTTTAATGCTGCAGAGTTCAGTGGATATTTCTCAGGTCCTATGGGGAAGGATTTCATTGTTCTGAAGCCCTTTGTTAAACCCTGCACCTAAAGGAAGAGGCATGTTATGGTTTGAACGTGAACTGTCCCCTATAGGTTCATAATGTCGAACATTTTGTTCCCAGCGGGTACCGATGTTTGGGAAGGCTGTTGAAACTTCAGGAAGTGGCACTTCACTGAAGAAGTGTGTTGTGTCACTAGAGGCCAGGAGCTTTATAGATCTGCCCTATTTTCTCTCATTCTCTGTTTCCTGGGTGTGGATGCAATGGGACCAACCAGCCTCCTGCTCCTGGCACCTTGCCTTCCAGGCTGCCTATCATGTCTTTCCGGCCCATTGTAAACTGTATCCCTCTGAAACTCTTTCTCCATTAAGTTGCTTTTGCTAGGGTAGTTTTATCAGAGCATTGAGAAGATGACTAAGACAGCTGAGCTCAAGCACAGGAAGAGAGCCCCACGCTCCAACTTTTGATCTGCAGAACTCTTGCGTGGGTAGGCGCGCAGGCTTTCATATGGTCTTAGTAGTGGAGCTCCTGATGAAATGTCTTCTGATCCTGTCAGCCCTTATGTACACCAAGGAATGGGTCTGGGGCCCATGGGTTTAGTATGTCAGGTCTAGAGAACCACTCATTTTTGCCAATGGAAACCTTCCTTGTCAAGAGGTTGCCTATACTCTCCATAAACTACATTGCCTTATAGAACAAGGAGACCCAGTGGAAGAGCCTGATTTCCCTCAACAGGGAAGTTGGTATTTCACTGACAGACCTCAGATAAAGTTAATTGACCTGTGTTTGGTTTATTGCGTATGAAATAATTCAAACCTCTAAAAGCTAGAGTCCCTTGGCATACAAGGTTTCCACTGTGTACTTGGGTATGGACCTACAGAAACTGATGCAAACACTGTGGCTATTGTCCAGATCCTATTGTTCAAGACTCAGAGACTAGAAGGCAAACAAAAACTCCAGACAAATTGAAAAATCTGTGAGTTCCCTGTTAGTATCTGCTCTGATGCTAACAAGCAAATCTTGCCCTTTTCTGGGGGGACTTCAAGTGAAATATTCAACTATCACATTGTGTTTAGTGTACTCCAGCTATAAAAAAAAATTTAAGCAAGAACTAAGGAGCTGGAGTGGTAGCTCAGCAGTTACGAGCACCTGCTGCTCTTGTATATGATTGGAACTCAGTTTCCAAACCCCACATCAAATGGCTCATGACAACCTTTAACTCCAATTCCACAAACCTAAAGCCTTCTTCTGGCCTCTGCAGGCACCTGCACATGTGTTCATATACATACTCAGGCACACACACACATGAAATTAAAAGGTGACAATAATAAAATAAATCTCCAAAACCAAAGAATGAAAGTCAACATAGAGTCTTTATTTGTGACTCAAAAATAATTCTGTGTTTTATGTTGGGCAGGAATGTGGGTATCTGCTGTTCTCTGACTTGAAATGTGATAAGGAACTAGGAGTTTGGGAAATATATGCCAAAAGAGAAAGGCAAATCCAAGACACTTTTTCAGTTAGCTGCATCTTAGCTCTGTTTAATGGGCATACTTCTGAAAGTATGTCAAGTAGCATGCTTCATTTAAGCACCCTTGATAAAAACAAAATATCCGACCCATGTTTAATGATCCCCATTAAATGCCTCAGCAACAGTGGGTACCATAATGAAGTGATTGACTAAGAATCCCTTGAGTTTGACGAAGTCAAAAGAGTCAGGGAAATAATTTATTGGCTTGAGGACACTGGAAAATTAAGTCTCCGTTTCTGCACTAGGTTCAAAACATAGAACCGAGGACACTGAAAACGATCATCTCTCAGGAAAGAACCCTGGAATATGCAAAACCCTTACTGACAGCCGGGTAGAGTTGAGCAGAAACTCCGAGTTAGGGGCCTTCACGGAGGCCACCTCCACCCAGGGGCAAAGTAATCTATGCTGCAGACCTCAGGCTGTGCCACTTGTCCTAGTGACTGACAGGTTCTGGGGCAGACTGTATTCCCTTCATAACAAGAATCAAGAAAACTTTTTTTTCTGGAGAATTTGGGATCAACACAAGGGAAGACACTTAACTCTGACCGGTACTAGCTTAATGAAAGGTGTTTGCCTAATATAAAGCCACCAGCTTTCATGCAGCAGAGACACTCCTTTCATAGTTTGACCCAGAAAATGGCATTCACCAGTGGCACAAGCATGCAGCTGTCACCATGGCAATGGGAAGTGGAGCCCCTGAGGTTCCAAGCAGCTGCCCCGTTTTCTCTCAACCAAGGAATCGTGTTTAGGATTGATGCCCCTGAATTTGAAGTCCTGGGGAGTCTTGAGATTTTCACAGGAGGAGGAACCCTAGAGGTAGAAAACACCCCGGCATTTTTGACAAAATGATCGGGGGGGCTTGTCCCATTAGTTAGAAGAATGAAAAGGACATCGCTTACCTTGAAGCTGAAAGTGCCGTGGTAGAATTGCATGAAGTGCCGCATTACTTAAATGCCGATTCTTCAACTAGAATTTGAGTAGCTGCGCAGTGGGAGTCCCGTTCATTCATCACTGCCTGAGACATACTGCAGCTCCTTCTGGTTGGGAGCCTTCTCCTGTAACTGCAAGGCCATCTCTCCAGCTCCACTCTCAGCGCTCGACAGCAGGGATCAACAAACTTTTCCCTAAAAAGGGCAGATAATTCAATGTTTTATAGACATTGGGAATCATATGGTCCTCATCACAGCCCCTTGGATCTCTCTGTGTTGCAAAAGTTGCCATCAACATGCGGGCATGACTGTGTTGAAATAATACTTTATTTATAAGAGCAGGCGGTAGGCCCCAGGATCATACTTGGCTACTCTTGATCTATAGAAGGTAGGGAAACTGTGTGTTCGAGGCAAGATAACCCTTATTTCAGATTCTCACTCTTCTTCTCATGCAGCTTTTCAATCAATCACAGTTCTCTTTTATGAAGAAAAAAAGGTATTTCACATAAATGAAAACTCTATCCGTAAGAGCTCTCGAGAATATTTCAATCCTAGGAAAGTACTCCATGGGTGTATTTCTCTAGTAAATTAATTTATAGGATTTAAAATTTAAGATGCTTTACTTTATGAAGTCTTTTGACTAGTCTTTCCCAGGGAGCTCCTTTTATCTTATGGAGAGGGTCAAGTTCAGCATTGATTTCGGCAAAAACTCACGCAATTCCAAAGCTCAAATATAATTTAGGCTGTAATTCCAATTGATATAGGTTGACTTAAACCTCTAAGGCCAATGTAATAAATAACTCATAAAGCGGAAAGAAATGAGGGAAATGGAGCCTTCGGACTTACTGTGATTAGCCTTCAACATACAGAGGGAAAGAGCATAATAAATGTGTAGCATTTGCTATTCTCTCTTGATGGTGAAATTAAAAAAAAATAAGCAGAGCCCATCAACAGCAGAATATTTTTCAGGAGCCTGCTGAATTGGTTTAACGTCTCAACAAATCATTTTTGATGAATTCCATAATGATAGCACTTATTGGCCTGCGTGTTGCCAAACATTGTACATGAAGAATTTGCTATGCACTGTGTGCTTACTGGGAAGAATGAAACTAATATTTGGAGTGTGTTCTCTCTGCTAAGGTACAGAAACAGTGACAAGGGGCAGGGCTTTAACTCTCTGCCTCCGTAAGAGGGGCACATCACCTCATGAGAGTTGCCGGAATTACAAGCTATCATCTGATAGTTTGGTTTTTGCCACAGACTTAAGTGGTTATCGTCACCGACTCCTCCTTTCAGGCCTTTTCAGTAGAGGGAGGGGAGTTCTGTGACACCCAGGTAGGGTGCTTCTAGTTCATGATGCTCTCAGTTGGGTGAAACAGTTCTCAGTGTGCTCTTTTCTTTAGGGATTTCTGTTTCCATAGCTCTCTCTTACTAAGAATGCAGGTTTGTTTTTGAAAATAATATTGGGATGGTGGGTCAGGAGTTTTTGATAAAAGGGTTTTTGTAGATATCCTGGGAGGGTATTGAAGGCATAGGTCTGAAGAATTCTGGGTAAAGGGAGTTGGTTTATAGTTCCAGGTTATTCGACTTCTCAGAGTCAGTGCATCCTCATTTATAAAACAGGAGAATAATAACCACACTTCAAGCCATAGAAACAAATTATAATAAACGTGATATTAACCATACTTCAGACCGTAGACATGAATGATAAGGAATGCAACATGCGTAGCATATCAGGCTCACTGCAGATGATCAATAAACAGTGTTCCACTATTAGTATTTATGCTTTCTTAATTGACTCTAATCAGTGATCTATACATTGCAAGATACAATGAGTTAGCAAAGGATGTAGAACTACTAAGAAACAAACTAGGAAGAAGTATTTCACCTAAGGCATATTCAGTAACTGCTGCTTAATTTAATATAACCATAACTCCCATGCTCCAATGATTCCAAATGAGGATAGAGATGATTTTTTTTAGCTATTTAATTGGCATCACATGGACAAAGAAAACAAGCGTGAGGTATCACACGCCCGAGGATGGACAGAGGAAATAATAGATATTTACTATCTTAATTTCAATAAGCCAAACACAAGGAAGGTTGCCAGGACACTCTGGGCTGCTTTGCCTCTTTGGGTGCAGGATAATTTGATATAGGCTCCCTTTTCCAATAACAGAAGTTAGGGATATGACTCAGCAAATTAAAAAAAGAAAAAACCTCCACGAGCCCCTCTGGACATCAGATTGAAGGCTCCCTGTTTTATCTGGCCTCCTTATCATGTTACTCCACAGTTGCACTGGGTGTCCTGGGTGTCCTGTTTCAGACATGGGCTCACTCCCTGCCGGCGCTCTGCCCCCATGGGCTGTGTGCTCATGAGAATATCAGTGTCAAGGGTGGCAGATGGAAGGAACCCTTTGTGGGGGCGTGTCTCTCTTTTCATGCTCTTAGCAGCAGGTGTGGTGTGCCCCTGCCAAGAATAACCATAAACAGACTGGAGGGGGCAGGGATGGAGTGTGGCCTTAGGGAGACTCCTAGGTGCTCAAGCAAGGTATTCACCTTCTTGTGTGTGTTCCATGCAAAGACTATGGAGGAAGTCAATGATCTCTGGCAGATTTTCTCAAATCAAGGGCTTTTCCTTCTTGGGGTTAGACTCATGGGATGACTCTAAATATAAATATAAAGTCACACAAGATACTGGGGATTGACTACCTGCAACCAAAGGAAGTCTCTATTTCCAACCAGAATTCACTCAGGAAGTACACCAGGTACATCATGCCCAGAACACACAGCTGCTTTTTGTTTGTTTCTTCGTTCATTTTTTATTTAGGCCGCCGACACACATGTGCTGCAGAGTGCAAGGCAGAAGAACCATGCAAGCAGCAGGACCCTGAGAACACGAAAGGCATCCCATGCTTCCTTTGAACTCATTTTCAAGTCAAGGTTCAAAGGCAAGTGTCTTGGTCCACTCAGCCATTCAGTCTGCTACAGCAAAGGACCACAGACTCCCTTGCTTATAAACCATAAATCTTTATTCCTGACATTCGCAGAGGTTTTGGGGTCAACACGCCAACAGTTGTCTACTGAGAGCTGCTTCTTCTTGTTGTTGGTTGGTTGGTTTACTCACTGTGAGCATCTCCTAGCTGGGTCCTCACATGGCAAAAAAGACAAAGAGCCTCTCTCAAATGTCTTTTAAAATATTTTTCATTAGTTCTTGACCCTGATGACCTAATCACTAGGAAAACAAAAGTATCTTACGAGGTGAGAAGGAATAGAGGCTCCACCAGAGGCCCAGCTTCCAGCTGTCTACTCCCATGTGCTCTCAGTTTCCACTGGGCACCAATCTTCCAGCTGTGGCACTCTGGTCACCTAACGCCAGCACTAGTGTTGTACTGCAAATACCGGGACTTACATTATGTTAAAGGAAGCACAAACTTTCATCTCATATGTTGGGTGTGTGAAGATGACAACATTTTCCTCCTATGAAACCTAAGGGCACGTGTAATTCAAATCCAAAAGATTTAATATCTGAATATGCACTGTCAATCAAATTGAAAAAAAGTAAGTAATCTAGCAACCAGACCAAATGACATAGGATTGTAAGAGTTACAAAGGCCAATTGATGGCCCCTTTATGCACCAGGATCTGCAGGTTTTTAAACACAGCACACTATTAATCCTTGGAAGCCCGTTTTGCCCTAGTTTTATCTCAGAAACCCGAATGACTAGCTCAACTGCTTCCTTGTCTGATTCCAAATCTTAACATCTCACTGTCAGCTGTTTTTAAGGAAATAGAATCAGAAGGTGCTCAGGCGTGGCGTCAGAAACCTCAGTTCCCCAATCAATTCTGCAACAACAATGGAAAGGGTAGAAATTAATCTAAAATTAATGTAGGAAGTGAGTTTTGAATCAGATTAGTCCAAGATCCCTAACGGTTATGTAAAAAGCAAGTGAAAATGATAGAGAAATTCACCGTTCTCAGATGCATAGATATCACCGAGCATTTATTATTTTTTGAAAATCGAGTTGCAGATTGTTGCAGGACAGTAGGTTTTTCATTTGGAAGAATTCACCTTCTCCTGATCCCAAGTTTTCACTTGAATTCACAATGTTCTGATTGGAAGAACATACTCCATTCCTATGGCAACCGGCATTTTCCCTGTCCCCTCCCTGCTGAAAACCCAAAGGGGCACCCTTTACTTCAGAATTAGAATAGGCAGTGGAAACAGGTGACTTTATTTTTAAAGCATGTTTCTCTCCACAAATAGCCTCTTAGCATTGGGTTAGAAGAAACATTGTCCTCAATCTCTTCTTCCCTGGCCTTAAATTATGTTTGAAATTATTGTTAACCCTCAACATCCACAAGTTCTACCTCTCTAGATTCAACCATCCACAAATTAAAACATATTTGGGAAAACTGTGTCTGTACTGAACAAGAATGAACATTTTAATTGTCATCTTCTCCTAGCCATATTGTCTATACTGTATACGCCTAGTCTACACTATATAACAGCTATTAGCTTAGTGATTGTATTGTGTCCTGTGCTATAATCTGCAAGTGACTTAAGTTGTCCAGGAGGAAGGGCATGGTTTTGAGCAAACATCTCATATTTTCTTGAAAGGCACTTGAGCAGCTATGGATTCTGGTTCCTGGAGTCATTGCCCTGTAGAAAACAAGGGACAGGTGTATCTGCCACTGAGTCAATTACCAACTAGCCTGAAAGCTTGCCAGTGTAGCCTGGGCTTAAGGCTGCCTGGTTTCTGCTCTGTGTTTCCCTTTGCGATAGAATGGAAAAAGTCCCTTAACATTTTGATTGGCTTTTATGTATCTTGTGTAACAATCCATAGATGTTTATGGCTGATAGAGATGTCACATGCATTTTAAAATTAGCCAGTAGAAGAAAAATTCTGCTTTATAAATAGAATTAAATGTACTCCTTTGCTGCCTTCAACTTTCCAAGAGTGTGGCAGTCATAAGAACTGGCTTATCAGCTGTGAGACCAGTCACTCACCTGTTCTAACTAGTGTGGGTGGCTGATGTTGCAGGGGAGGGCTATCCATAAGGAAGGTGTTGGGGTAGGTGGGGCTGGCCAGCGGAGTGCATCTTGTGACATAGGAAGCCTGCCCCTTTCTGAATGGAGACAGAGGAGGAGTGGATGGGGAAGGGGGTAGATGAGAAGATGGTAACAGAGGGAACAGGAGGAGAGGAGGGAGATGAAACTGTAGTTGGTATGTAAAATAAAAGAAAAAATGGTAATTAAATAAAATTTTAAAAAATAAAAAATAAGAACTAGCTTATCTAGGTATCAGAAGACTAGGAAATGTTATCTGGTGTGTAAGGTCAACAAATATCAGACAGAATGGGACCCTAGTTGTGACTTTAAGTTCAGCAAAGCAGCTCCCAGCCTTCCTGGACACCGTAGTGGCCAATCACCCACCATTCTTCTTAGTTACCCCTTCCCGGAGCTAGCTATTGATGAATGTTTGATGGTTCACCCATCTTTCTCACCTTATCCTTGACAACTATGAAGGGGATGCCAGTTCACTGAGAAGGTACATGCATCCTCCTTAGTTCCTGTCTTGGCTGGGGTTTCTATTGCTGTAAAGAGACCATGACCACAACTCTTTTAAAAAAAAAAAAACACGTTTAATTGAGGCTGGCTTACAGTTCAGAGGTTTAGTCCATTATCATAGTGCCTAAAAACATGACAGCATGCAGGCAGACACAGTGGTGGAGATGTAGCTGAGAATTCTACATCTTCTACATCTTGATCTGTGGCAACAGGAAAAAGGCACTGTGTACTGGTCATAGCTTGAGCGTATATGAGATATCAGAGCCCACCCCCCACAGTGACACACTCTTTCACTAAGGTCACAGCTGCTCCACCAAGGCCACATCTCCTAACAATGCCACTCTCTATGGGTCAAACATTCAAATACATGAGTCTACGGGGGCCCCACCTATTCAAACCACCACAAGTCCCCTGTCAGATTGAAACAATGGATGGTCATTAACCTCACTGTTAGACAAATATATGATATTGACCTTCAGAAATGTGTTTGTTCTGCTTAAATTCCAGTGTCTTCTTCTGGAATTGTGGTTAAGAATGCCTTCAAGACACCTTGGTCCTGCCTATAGAGTGCCTGATACAACACCCGGCTCACCTTTTAATTTATTGCTTCCATTTATTGCATAGGCCCTCCTCATCCTCATTGTTATCACAGTTTTCCTAAGCTTCTAAGTTTTGTAACTGTCACAGAATTGTTCTCTACTGTCTTTCTTGGAGGAAACTCTGAGCTTTTCCTCACGTTCTTCAGCTCTGGGCTGCTTTGGCGTGCCAGTTGGAGTTTCCATCTTTTAGTGCTCCAGCAGTCAAGGCAGAAATAAAGCGGTGAGACTCATGGTTGGATTAAGAAAAGATGTGAGTTCAATTCCAGTTCAAACACCTGCCTCCAGTGCCATGACTGTCCAACGGGTAAACCAGGGCCTTCTCAGACCTTCATCTCTTCCTATAAATTTGGAATAAGACTTTATTTACAGTTAGAAGTGACCAGATGAGGTAAAAGACAGCATCTGGCCTGATGTCTAACAGGCATCCATCTTGCTTTCTCTCTCTATACTGGAGTCACCATCACTACTGTGCACCCAATACAATGTGGAGAGGGGATTGCTTTTGCAGTGACTTGGATACTTGTTATTGCGAAACAAACCGCCTCAAGGATGTAAGGCAATAAACCATATGCTTCTCTCGCAAATAATCTCTACTCTCAGTGGGGCTCAGCGCAAGCACATCGTGATTTCATGTGTTGTGTAGCTGCCAGCTGGGTGTGGTGGCCTAACAGGAGGTCAGAAGAGACACTGCCAAGATGGTGGACCAAATTAATTAAAAGTTGATGGTGGTATTGATTTGTATACTCAACCAGAGCTGGGGACCAAGGGACCTGGTTTCTTTCCACATAGGCTTTTTCTGTGGCTTGCCCAGGCTCCCAAAAGCATAGTGGAAGCTTTGAAGAGGAAGGTAAGAGAGCAAGGAACTCTTACAATTCAGCCTTGCAAGTTATGCCCTGTCCCTCAACATCCTGGACTCTATTCCTGAGGGTAATTGCAAGGACCCATGCAGGTATGGGGGCAGAGGGAGGACCCTGTTACTCAGTGGCAGGGGTGTCAACATCACATTTTAAGATCTAGGCAGATAGGAAATATTGTCAACATTAGACCTGGGAATTACAATCTTCCATAAAAGATATTTTACTGAGCTGCCCTTGTCTAGACTAACTGATGGGTTCATCCCAGGAATGGCATTGACTTATGATGGGCTTAACCTTCAGTCTGTGGGAGGCTGGGATGTATATGTATGAGTCCCCAAAGCATGCTGCTTCTATTCCAAGACCAACGCTACCACTTACTTACTCAAGCAGGTTTGAGCAAATAATTGATCTCCTCATCTGTAAAATGAGGTCATTAGTAGTAACTCCTTCCTAAGGATCTTATGAAGAACATTATAGGTATGCTTTATACATAGCAAGCAAGTTATTATTTTTACTCATAGATTTATTGGTTCTTTAGATGTCCAGTAATTTATCTGAGGTTTTGACAAAACAGCAATAACAGACTGGTAAAATGGCCCAGAAGGTAGAAAAGGTGTCTGATGCCAAACCTGATGACCTAAATCTGCTCCCTGAAACACCCTGGTGGAAGAAGAGAGTTGGCTCCCACGAGCTGTCCTCTGAATTTACACACATGCCGTGGTGTACCCACACTGCTGCCCCGTGGACATTACATGAGATTTTTAAAAAATTATAAAAATATTATTTTACATGGGAAATATAAAGAAGAAAAGACCGTGAGACTTTCTCCAGGTCGTGTTATGACAGAGTGAAAAATACTGGGGATAGTGAAGTCAGAGGGACACAGGTGCATTCTCAGTCCACTCTTCAAAAGCTGTATTAATTCACCATTCCTTACTAAAATGAATGCCTGAGCCAAGCTAATTTTGTAAAGCAAAGAGAGTTACTTCTAACACTTTGTGGGGCTCAAGACTCAAGGACATGGTCCTAGCCATTGGCTCAACTTCTGTAAAAACTTCAGGTTAAAGGTGGCAACTTTAACCCTAGAACTCAGGGGGCAGAGGCAGGCAGGTCTCTGTGACTTTAAGGCCAGCCTGGTCTATGTAGTGTGTTCCAGGTCAGTCAGTAGTGAGAATGTAGGGAGAAGAAGAAGCCCTGAGTGAGGGAAGTCCTGAGTTAACATGTGTTGTTAACATAGCCATGGTCTCAAACTCCAGACGCAGAGGTATAGCAAAGTCTTCTCTTCCTCTGGGGACCAAGTGTGTTTACAGTGTGTGCAGAAAATGTCCACCATAGATACTCTTCCCATAACTATAGCCTGAAGACTACTCTCCTACCGAGATTGTACTCACACCTACAGAGACTACTCCCCTACCTACATGAATGCTCCTATGGAGATTAACTGACTTGTCCCATTGATCCATATATCATACAGTATGGCACTGTATACCATAAACCCTGACTCCTTGCTTATTGGTACATAATAACCCCACTTCCTTATCCATTTTATGCAATAACCCCATTTCCCTGTTCAACTCTCTCTATAAAGAACAAACAAACAAAAACAAAGACAAAAAACATGCTAAGCTTCCAGGGTGCTGTGGTTTCTCCAGTAGAGATTCCAGATCACCTGATACCAGCTTTCTTGTTTCTGCATATGTCTATCTTTTCTTCATTCCCTTGGTGCCCACAGTCAGTTCCATTCTTGAGGCCATGCGTGAATTCAGTATGAGACCTTATCTTTAAAAATAAGAAGCCCTCATGATCTGGGGAATTGGAATAGCAGAAACAGGATCCCATCTCACAATCTCAACACAGGAAAACAAAAGACCCACTCAAGCTTTTATGGCAAATCCTCTCAAAGAATCAAGCCAGGTACTGTCTTCTAAAGTAATACCTCCATGGCTTAAGAATTTCCACTAAATCCTGTTTCTTAGAGGCTCTACACAGTCTTTAAACATCACCACAGCAGGTACTAAGCTTCTAAAACAAAAGCCCTTGGGAGACAAGGCACAGCCAAGCACTGACTTTGGGGCAGTCACCCTCTCTTTCTGAATATCAACTAGATAAAGGGCCAAGTGTCATTATGAGCATTGAGTCAGATAATAGCACCGCCGAGAATGTCATACTGCTCAGATAAAATAATAGATTCAATTAGGAAAAGCCATTTGCTAATAGGGTTGATATGAGTCACGGGTACATGCACGGAGGAGCACTCAGCTTAACGAGAATTCGAGGAGAGACAAATCTTATCAAATGTCTTGAGATCTTCAAGTTAATTGCATAAAGGACATACGGGGTTAATCAAGATGGACAGGCTATCAGTGAGTGACCAACTGGGTGTGAACATTGGTGGTGGAACCCCAACTCCATGATCTAATGAAAAATCCTACATGAGAAGGAAGTTCCCAGAAGTGGGTGCAGAGAAATCCATGGGGCCACCATGTGGGAAGTATTTGGAAGGAGTTTGCATAACATACCAAAGATGAATGTAGAAAAGGAAAGAGACATAATAATTATCCTAAACTTCCATTTTTCTAGTGCTCTAGTCTGTCTCAAAACAAAACAGTAAAAAAGGAAACGAACTCAGGTTCACTCTGAATATTTCCCATGCTAACTGGGAGAGTGGGAAGATGTCTAACTTTTGCTGGGAAACCAGTGCTTTATGATTTGAGCACTGAATGCCACTCTGGAGCAGCGGTAGCCATAGCAAAGCCTTGATCATGAAAAGACAAATGCTCTCCATCCATCTGCACATAAGCCTCCAGCCTAAGGAAAGTTGCAAAACATACATACCTTTGCCAGAGGATAAACCGGACCCACAGTTTCTCTGAGAGTAACTGCTTTCCCTAGACCAGTGGTTCGCAACCTTCCTAATGCTGTGAACCTTTAATGTAGTGGTAGCCCCCAACCATAAAATTATTTTTATCGCTGATTCATAGCAGTATTTTTTCTAATTTTGAATCTTAATATAAATATCTGATATGCAGGATACCTGATATGCAACCCCATGGAGTTCTTGACTCTCAGGTTGAGAACCACTGCCCTAGACCATCAAAGGCAAAGCATAAGAAATTTCTCAGTAGCTGGTGGCGTGAAGTTGTATACCAGCTGCCTGGTGCTCGCCAGTACATTTCACTGGGAGCAGACGGTATTTAGCACCACCCTGAGTATCTCCAGTGAGCGAACCTAAGGTGCATGACACCATTTCCACAGGTCAGTCCTTGGTGAGTTCTCTGCAGCAGAGTTAGAAACAAAACGTTCAGAACAGAAAAGCGTATGCCCCACAGCTAGCATGAGTGGCAGAGCCACAATAGCTTTCCCAGGCATTTGTGGGACTCTGAAACGTGTACAACGGTGAAAGGACTTAACAAGCTGGCTGTGCCCATCTTCTAGCTTCAGTACTTCTCATTGCGATGAGCAGCTTGCACTTCGGCTTCTGAATTCACAACTCCCTCTCAACATTTCTGTGAACTCCTCTTCTAGCTTGGCTGTGTTCCTATCTCCCAAACTCTGAGCCTTCAGCTCCTCATCTGAGCCCTGTAGTGGGAGTTTGAATCTTTAGGGTAAGCCTCACATCCAGCGATACCTGCTTATGGAAGACTGGGCACCTGGATCTCTTGTTTTAGGCAAAGCAGTTCTTAGATGTGACATAACTACAGAGTTGGGGTTAGGCATACCGTTAGTCTGGCAGAGGGCTTCCTTCTAATACCTGCCTGTGTCTGCCTGTGTATCTGCCTGTGTGTCTGCCTCCGTGTCTGCCTGCATACCAGAAGAGGTCACCGGATCTCATTGTGTATGGTTGTGAGCCACCATATGGTTACTGGGAATTGAACTCAGGACCTCTGGAAGAGCAACCAGTGCTCTTAACCTCTGAGCCATCTCTCCAGCCCAGTATCTTAATTCAGAGATGTCATTATCTTCTTTTATACTCAAATTGTGCCATCGACTGGGATTTCTTTCAATAATAGTAAACATATATATATATATAATATGTGTGTGAATTGCATTCCTAACACCTCTGTGCTGTAAAGAATCTTATTGACCAAAGATCTATCCATCTCTTCACCTGCATAATGCCTACCTCTCTGTCCTCACAGACAGACAGTTAGAACTAGTCTTAGGATTATGCAGGCTTTCAGTTCCCACAAAGCCTTTCATAATCTTACTTGATAATTTTTTCCTTTTCAATACCCCTTTAAACTCAAATCAATTAAATCTACATTTTAAAACTAATTATATGTCTTCAGTGTATAATCACAAGTCTCTCTCTGAGCCCACGGGAAAACACATAACTCCGTCCCCATGTCCCTAGTGTTAGCAGTCAACATTCATCACATCCGTACTGAACAAACTAACGTGCGCAGATCCAAAGTCACCCACTCACAAAATCCATATACCCTGAACTCGGCAAATCATGATCAAGTGAAGGATAAACAAGAAAACAGACAAATCATCAGCTAAGATTGATACATTTACTGTAATGGAAGACTTGACTTTAACTGACTCTGCATCGTGTCTCATTTATGTAATAACTAAGTGCTGATGTATCATTTCTGCTCGAGCATCCATCTAGTATACCATTCATAAGCATAAAGATACTGCTGGATTGTTCTGGTCTACAGAGAAGAGTTACCGGAGCACAGAAGCATACACTTGGGAGGAAAATGTAAGACCCAGAACAAGTCCATGGAAACAGTCCATCTGTTTCTTGGACCGACAGAGAGGATCCAACACAGAAAGCAATAAAGTGAAGAAAGATATGTAGACAGAAAAAGTGGGCCCACAGATGAGGAAGCAATAGCTAATACTCACTATAAAGCAAAGGGGTTCTCACTTGTTATGTGGAAGTTTTACCAGTTCTCAACAAAATGCAGGTGATCGAATATAACAGCCATACCAATTACTTTCTCTGACCCTCAGCCCTGTGTTCTCAGGGATAACGTGGAATCATTTTGAAGGATAAAGGTGTAAAAATTGGAAAGAAGGCAACTTTGAAAGGCACCAGATGGAGAGTATTGCTCAACACCTCTCACACTGCTTAACATAGACCTGAGACCGGTAGACCCTGGACAATTATAAACAAAAGATTGGTATCCATGGAGCTAGCTGTAGTGTCCATTGCAGAGGGTGAAGGGGCAGCCTCACCCTCCGGAAGTTTAAGGAAGAAGAAGATAAATAGTAAACAGCAATGAGAGCAGTCTCTCATTCCAGGTAGCATAGGATACCATTGGTTTGGAGAATCAGAAAGAGAATCCAGGAGGAAGGGAGCAGAATAGACCTGGGCTTTACCAAAATGGGACTTTCCTCGGCATTAGCAACTTGCATAACTGGATCAACTGTAAGATTATGGTTCTACGGTTATTGCCATTATTTTATTTTTTCAGGTCAGGGAGAGATTCTTGGGAATGTTGCAGGGATGAAGGAAGGAAGAAGCCTTTTCCAGGAAACAAATATTCAGAGGCACAGTGTTTTGACTACTTTCTGGACAGAGATCTTTATACACACATAGCGGTTACCATTTTCTCTCATGGCACAGACTAGATGCCTTCCCAAAAAGACAAATGACGGCTTCCTTGGTCTGCCTAATCTCGATATAGAATTAGAAATATCAAGCCAGCCTCGCAGTTGCAGTCACCTTTTCATATTAATACCTGAGGAGCAACTCTGCAAACTCACAGCTCTGTACAAAGAAAGCTTATGAAAGCAAATCACTGTATGTTCCTGTTTGCTGGGAATCAACAAGAGGAATCTCAGTGTTAGAAAACTACACATGATGCACAGAAGCCACCCCATTCCATAGTGGTCTGGAGGGCAATCTTAACCAGGTGCCAGAGGCAGACTTTGGGTTCAGATATCAATCTGATCACTTCACTGCTGTATAAACAACTGAAGGAACAGTAGATAGGAAATCGAGCTCAGCCCCTTGCCATTACCCGCATAGGGTAAGAGCAAGCCTGCTTGGCAAATAATTTTGCAGTACCAAGACAAAACAGACCCTCTGTTGCTGTCTACAGATCTAATCAACGTCTATAGACACAGCTACCCAGTTTCCTGGCATGCGCTCAGACATTTTAAAGTAATTTTCGAAACTGAGTTATAACTTCAGGAAAGCTTAAGAGAATCTACGGTAAAATATACAGCTTCAAAAACTTTCAAATACAGTGTGCCTTCTGGAAGCCACCAGAAAAAAATAAGACTGTGGAGTGTTTCCACTCCATCAATAGATACGGGCTTCTTCACATCCGCCTCTGTATTGTTGCCTTGCTCCCAAAGGTCATCACTGGCTTTCCTCAACATAGGACAGGAAGACTGAGGATTTGTAAATAGAATCAAACCCTGAGATCCCTGGTCTCTGACTAATTCCACTCAGCATCACATTGAGGAGTCAGTCATGCGGTATTCTGTCCATGGCTGGTTTGGACTGATGTGCATAACTCTATTGTATGGATCCAGCACACGTTGTTTCTACAGTATGGTGTCAATGAACGGCTGTGTTGTTTCTAGTTTGGTTCAACTATGACTAAAGCGAGTCTAACTACCCTTGGGATTGAACTGTTGTTCTTGATGAATGTAAGTCCTCCTTTCTGTTGAGTAGGCTTGCTGAGTCGGAAAGGGATGTGTCTAGCTTTGAAAGGTGCAGAAAAACATTTTGGTAGAGCAGTGGCTTTAGTTAAGGGCATGCTGGGAGATGGGTGGGGAGACTTCCCAGTTGCTCTCCCCTTCCCTAACACTATGCATCATCAGGTTTGGGTGTTAGCCTTTCTGGCTGTGTGTGACAGTATTGCATTATGGTTGTCACCTCCATTTTTTAAATAATCTTTCTGTATTGGGGGAACGTGTGGATATTTTATTTTGTGAAATCAATACAAGCCTTTTACTCATTACTAAACTTTTTTAATTCTTTTTTTTTAAGTGATTTGGGGAACCTGGGAAGACAGTTCTGTGGGTAAAGTGGTTGCCACACAAATGCGAGGACCTGAGTGCAGATTCCCAGAACCCCCCTAAGAAGACAAATATGTGCCTCTAACCCTCGTACTGTGGAGCAGAATGGGCAGAAACATGGGCATCGCTGCACAGATAATCTAGCCAACAGTGAGCTTCAGGTTCAGTAGAAGTACCTACCTGGAAAAAAAGTGAGCTGGAGAGACATAGAGGAAGACACCCATTACTGGATTTCACCTTCCACATGTCCACACATGGGTGAATAAATTCAAATATACAAATATCCCCCCCACACACACCCCATGCCTGTATAGCCACAAAACAATAAAATTTGCTTGTAGTAACTCCCTGTGTTAATAACAATTTCTCTCTGGCTTGGCTGTAGGTTGGAAGCCCCTGTAAGGAATTCTTAGTCTGGAAACTTGCTCCATAAACTCACAGAGCTCACAAGAACAGTTTGCTTACTTTTGCAGATTAATTACAAAGGAAAAGTTTTAAAAAGATTTATTTATTTTGATGTTTGTGCGTGTCTTGCCTGCATGTATTTATGCGTGCTATGTATGTGCCTGTTGCTTGAGTAGGTCAAAAAAATGGCATCCAATTGCCTGGGACTGGGATTACCCCTGGAGTGTGGGTGTTGGGAACCAAACCAGGTCCTCTTTAAGAGCAGTAAGCACTCTTTACCGTAGAGCCAAGTCTCTAGCACCACAAAAGATGATATAAAGAACACATAAAACAACACAAGGAAGAGATACTCAGGGCTCAGTGTACGTGGGTCCCAAATGCCAGAGCTTCTGCTTCTGGGGAGTTAAATACTAGCACACAGGTTTGTGTTGACCAACATGATAGCTCTCTAAAATTTCAACTCAGGGATGACCCTTCACCAGGTAGGCACAGTCGGTTAAGCCAATGCCCTGCTCTTCTCACTCCCCAGTGGAGAGTGAACATAGAAGTGCCAATCTAATGATGGCTTAGTATTTCATTGGCCAGTACTCATTCAAGAATTGCCTTAATAAAACAAAAGGAGCTATGTTCGCCCAAATCCAAGGGATTAGGAGTTCTGTGTCAGAAACTGAAGTCAAAACCCAACTATTAGGATTAAAGTTGGTGTAGCACCTTTAAAACTCAGGAAACGTGGGAGAGAAGCAGAAATTTATATTTTATTGTTTTATATTTATAATCTTAAAATAAGCCTCAGTCATGAAATGTTAATCAACTTCTACTTAACTTGATTTTCCTTACTAATATTTTGTTTAGAGATTTTCTAAGTGTACCTACAATAAAATTGACCTATAATTCTCCTTTCTTGTGCTAATCTTTAAAGTTTATTATTATTGAGTAATAAAATGAAGTCTGTTCTCTTAGTTTTCTGAAAGTATTTATGTGTGATTAGCACATACATTCCTCAAACCTGATGTCATCACCAGAATTTAGACAATGTATTTATGATGCACCTGTATCTTGGAATCAGGTGTTCTGATTCTCACAAATATGCTATAGTTGTGTGTTGACTATGAAATAAAATAGAAGATTATACTTCATATATTCAGGTAGGAAGAGCTGAACAATTGCAAGAAGAAAGCTAACAGGAGTCACTTTGACCAGAAGTCACTGTTTCTTACCAGTTGTATCCCAGAGGAACCCAAGACCTCTTGCCAGGATATACCAGGTATCTTGGAGTTTCTTAACTGTGATAAAACACCATGACCAAAATTATAAAAATTTTAAAAATGCCTTGGGGAGGAAAGAAATTATTTCATCCTACAGTTCCATATCATACTCATCATTGAAAGAACTCAAACAGGGCAGGAAACTAGAAGCAGGGGTGGATGCAGAGGCCATGGAGGAGTGCTGCGTACTGGCTTTTTCCTCGTGGTTTGCTCAGCCTACTTTCTTATACCCCCCAATACAGGTTGTCAGAGATGGGTCCTTAATTTATACTCATCCTCAGAGACAGGAGTCAGCCAATCAGAGAAGGAGCTTGCAGATATCAGCACTAAGCAACAAGATTAAAAGTTCAAGGTTAACAGTAGGAGATGTGCTTGGTAACAGAGAAGACATCCATATTGGTTTTTTTGACATTCTTGTGGGAAGAACCAAATGGATAATACTAAATGTACCTCCCATTTAAAGACAGTTCCACAATTCATTCCTAGGGAGAAGCACACTTAGTTCAGTCATCAAGGACTTGACAGATGCAGAGGGAGGATCTTATAAATTTTTTATTTGTCTGGATTACTACGTGTAAACCCCAGATGCCTTATGAAATAGGATCGTAGATTATAACAAGCTTAGTCAGGTACTAAAGCCAATCGTGGCAACAGTTTGAGACACAGCTCTTGCCACACAGTGTGCGGTGACTGGGCCTGATTTGGTACAGCAGTCCCCTACTCGGAACAAAATGGGCTTATATTTATATGCCAGCAATGACAATTCACCTTTATGGTATAGTTTCACAGCTGTGTGAAATGTAATTGCACCACCTCAAGCTCATGCAGTTCATTGCATGCTCTCTCTTAATAGCATCCAGGATAGCCCTGCTCATTCCAACAGCTCACAGAACATTCCAAGATTGGGCGATGCTAGCTGGATCTTGGCTAGCTGAGAGTATACAGTACCCTGAATGCCCCCACCAATCATCTGAACGTCTAGAGGTAAAAGAACTTCGAGAAAGTTTAAAGGCTTTCTATAAGTAGAAAGATCCTGGAAGTTGATCAGTCCACTAAGTGTCAGGCTTTTCCTCTTACAGAGTGTTATAAACTTATTCTGCCCACAGGTAAATAACAGACCCATTGTGTTGGATATTGGATGTCATAGATACCCTCTTTGGTTAGACTTGTATGGCTCACTCTATCAGCAAATAGTCCATAATACTCATCTATAAGGGTGACCATCTGTGCATTAAAATAATTTCACTTTGCCATGGAATTCCTTGTAGCATCACTTCTATGCAGGGACTATCTGTTATAGAAAAAGAAATTTAGCAATGGGCTCCTGCCCACGGGATACATCTAGACGCAGCTTGCTCCGTGGGCGGTAAGGTGTCTTGTGGAAGGTTTGGTCACAGTGATAGGAGACAGCACCTTTCAATACTGAGACCAACAAATTGACTTAAAATGAATCTTGATATTGTCTCACCCACAACCAGAAAGTATGGGTCTTAGGATTGGGGTGCAAAGTGAGACTCACAATTAACTTTTGCTCCCTGTTTTGCAATGCTGAGTTCAACAGGCTTAGAGGTTTTTATGCCGAAGAAAGAAATATCTCGACCAGGTAGCACAGCTGGGATCACAACTTTCTCGATACTGAACCAATTGTCAGAGAAGAGGAAAGCTATACTCCTTGAATCTGGAGGACAACACATTTATTACTAGGGAAATTGACCTACTTCTACTCACTGGGGAGGAGGAAGTCTATGTCTACAACCCAGAGGGTTCACTAGATGCTTCTTAGGCCTCCCTTGCCCAACAGACCTCACTAGTGAAATACCATGGGGATAAAATAAAGGGATAAACACATAAAGATCTTAGTGAGTACAGAAGTCTGACTAATTCCATCAGGTAGAGAGCCCCATCCAACTGAGATACTGGCAAGAGTTAGAGGTGAAAATGAGTGACAAGAGCTGAAACATATGTGAATCACTAATGAATATGATCAGCCACCCAACTGAGCCGTGTGTGGTACTTACTTCCCCCCTCCCCATTTTCTTCTAGTGTCTTAGAGTTGAACGCTAATAATGGCTAATAAAATAATTTAGGTTTAGGTATAGGTACAAATGGATCTATAGCCTCTCTGATGGGGTAATAGCTGGTGTGACATCACACGTCCTCTGTGATCAATGCAAAACATTTCTGCTCAAATTAAGGTCAATGCAAAACATTTTTGCTCAGATTAGGGCAAAAGTGAGTGTTGAAAGAAAATGATTTAGCCAGTGATAGACACATTCCTCTTGCTCTTCCATCCGAACCCTGTCCTCTCCCAGCCTACTGCTTCACAAATAATGACAACAGGTCCCTTTGTCCGCCAGTTTGGTTCCTGATTTGTTTTGGCCACGGGAAGGCCCAGCAGGACAGGAACAAGCGCAGAGACTGAAGTATGAGTTATTTGTTTCCCCTCTACACGTGAGACTTCTATAAGCTTCTACTGTGCACTCCAGTGGTCTCTGCTACTTTCAGTCTTTCTACACTAGCCCCACTTTCCTTCTCCCACAGCCACTCTTCCTCTTCCTCCTTGCTACTTTAGGCAGCTGGTGCCAGCAGCTCTGCTATGACTAGACTCAGGATGGTTCCTTCCTCCCGTGGTCCTTCCTTACCTTTTTTTCTCCCCCTGGGATTCTTGGCAGCCACAGATGATCTGTGTCCTCCCACCCATATGCCTGCGGAACTAACACTCTTCCCTACTTCATTTCCCAGCACGCAGCAAAGAATTTTTTCATTCGGTTAAATATTTACAGGAGATGAGATGTGCAGTAACATCGTATGCTTTTGCCCGGCAAAAATAGAAACAGAAACAAAATCCCACAGGCAGGATGTTGTAAGCAGCTTGGCTATCTACTTGGAAGAGGTACGAAGGGAAGGAGGAATCAAGACAAATCAAAACCTTAAAATATACTCTACTAGAAATTTTCTTGGATAGCTCTATGCCCGCTTCCAAACTGGACATGGATGCTCCACCTCCACTCAGCGTCTCATACGTAAAACAGTTGGCAGAGAAGGCAAAGGAAGGCAAATGCACTTCATTTCCAGGGTCAACTTCAACTTACTTTTGAAGCAGGGGTTTTGGAAAAGAGTCCGAGGACTCATCCCTGCTCAGGGAATGTGTGCTATAATCAAACAGTGATTTACCAGGGGAGATGACCAGAGAAACAACAGCCAAGAATGTTGTATTTATTATTTTCCGTGTATTCTCACCTGGCATTATCTTTGGCCCATTAGCCCTCATGTGTATAGTAGCCAATTTCTCTCACTGGGAGAGGGTAAGTTGGGAGCCAAGGCAAGAAACGAAGTCTTCAAATTCCAATATTCATTTATATATAAGTGGATATTCTGTAGCAGGCTTTCTTGGATCACTAGTCCCCAGATCATGACATAGAGACTTATTAATAATTATGAATGCTTGGCCTTAGATTATGCTTGTTTCTAACTAGCTTTTTTTCTTTAACTTAAATTCACCAATTTATATTAATTTATGTGCCGCCCTGAGGCTCATATACATAGCCTCATCTACATAGTGCCTGTCATGCTTTCCTGCCTCCTCCATGTCTGGTGGGCAGGCCACCAGCTGACTGACTGGCTGGCTCTCTTTTCCTCTCTGCTCATAAACCCCACCTATCCCTCCTCTGTCTAGCTACTGGATATTCTGTTTTTTTATTAGACCAATCAGGTGCCTTAGGCAGACAAGATGAAACAGCAACACATCTTTACATTGTTAAGCAAATGGAGCATAGAAAGCACCACCTCTTTACGTAGTTAAACAAATATAGCATAAACAAATGGAACACACCTTTACATAGTTAAACACAAACAAATGTAACATAGGTTTACGTAGTTAAATAAATATGTTATTCCACAATAATATTCCCACTTTTTTCAAGTTAGATTTATTCCTTAAGAAATGCGATGAAAAGAGACAAACTGTGTCACCAGGCAAATGATTTAAACCTCTTTAATTACCGTTCTCACTCTTGCTAACTGAATCTTCAGCACACATTGGCTTGGCTCCCTGAGGGACACTAATGCAAACATATAAGCGGGTCTCTTTTAGATGAGAGATTCCGCACGTGTGAGATGGTTAGTGCCTATAAAACTGCATCCAAGTTAGAGTATGGCATCTAAATAAGGGAGGAAAGCCTTGTAGTGGAGGTAATAATGCCATTTGCTAAAGGATGTTCTGTTCCAAACTGGAAACCCCGGTGTTGCTACAGAATCCCGGGCAAAAGTCCAGAAGTCTCGGGCCCCACATGAAGGTAAACCTGACAACACAGGTGTGTGTGTGCATGCCAGTAAGATTTGTCATGCTAATTGGGTTGCATCGGGAGTCAACTGAGCTGGTCATTAAGAGCATCAAAATCACCAGATGTTTTCATTAATTGCTTGGCAATTGATCGGAATTCTGATGAGGCAGTTGATTCATTGGTACATCCTGCTTTGGCTTCCAAGGTTTCCAGCATCAACCATGAGTAAAATGTTCTGTGGATGTGGAAAATGTCCCTGGGCCCTTTCCAAGTTCAGAGTTCTGAATTCCATCTCTTGAGGCAGATAAGAAGAATGGGGAAGAGCTGAGTGTGGGCACAAACAGACTGAATTGTAGTAAGCCGATGAACGGCTTTGTGCGGCACGTTGTAAATGAATAATAATCAGCATAGGAGGGGGATGTGAATAAGCAGGGTCCACCTTCAAAGTTCAGAGGAATTCTTTACGAATAGCATTTTCTCAAAAGGCCCAGCCTGTAACATTCTGAATGAATCACTGGTTTGTATGAATGGAAGTCTGAATCTTATCCATTCCGCCAACATGCTGCACTTACAATGGAAAACGGCCTGTGATATGTATAAAATCTTTAAAAATTACACTTTAAGATATGTATTTTTGTGTGTGGTGTGTACATGTATGAGGAGTATATACATATGTGGCTCCGATGCTTGTGAAGGCCAGAGGACAGCCTTAGGTATCATTCCTCAAGCACTTCTACCTTTTTTGTGTTGGGGTTTTGAGATGGGCTTCTTAATGGCCTATAACAAGAAGACTAGACTTGCTTATAACTGGGCACCAGAGATCTGCCTGTCTCTGCCTCCCCAGAGCAGGGATTATAAGAGCAAATACCATGCCCAGCTCTCTTTCGTCTGTCTGTTTATCTATCTATCTATCTATCTATCTATCTATCTATCTATCTATCTACCTTCCTTTCTTTCTTCCTTATTTCCTGCCCCCTCCCCATCTCTCTGATATAGGGTCTCTTTATAAAGTCCTGGCTGACTTAGAACTCACCAGCCTGGTCTTGAACTCACAGAAATCTGCCTGCCTCCACCTCCCAAAGGTTGGGATTACAGGCTTGTGTCACCATGCCTGGCCCATTTGCTTTCTATAATGTGGATTCTGGAAACGGAACTCAGGTCCCTATGTTTGTCTCGTATGCACATTACTGACTGAACTATTTTTGCTCCCCAAGAGAAAATTTTGCCCACTACAGTGAAAAAATCATAAATAAAGTGGAGTGTTACTCTACAATGGAGAACAACGTTGATACTAGAAACCATAGGATAACAAAAAATGTATTAGTTTTCTTTAGTTCTTTTGGAGTTGTTAGCCATAGACACCAATCATTTTAGGTGATTGCCAATGTTCTTGGCTTCTCTCCAAAACTTGATAGTAGGACCCCATTGCTGAAGGCATCACATACTTTAATCACAAAGCACAGAGAAATCAGCCTGGTTCTAACTGGATGCTTGAGTTTGACCCTACACAGTGGAGGGAGAATGTAGACTCCCACAAGTTATCTTTTGGTCTACATGCACACTCTGCCCCCCAACCTAACAAATGAAGTGTATACTAGCTTTTAGAGTTAAGAATAAATATGTCTGACTCTTCTGTTGTTCTTTCAATTAAACATTATTAATATCCTCAAATATACCCCTGCTACTCACTGTGATCCAAAACCCAACAGCACTGATTTTACCCTAATAAATGTCGGCCAAGGGACTAGCTGAGTCCTGTGTCAGATCTTCATTTTTACAAGATCCTTGTGTTATGTGCACATTCATCATTAAAATAAGAGATACTAAGTTAACAAATTCTTTAAAAAAAAACAATAATATTAACTCTCAGTTCGTGTTCTAAGAATGAAAGTAGATCAGGATATGTGATTATGATACAAGTAACAAAATATGTGCAAAGCATTATGTGAGCTTAGAGAAGAAAGTATACAACTCTGTGAAGATGATTCACTGAAGACTTGGAAATTAGAGATGTATCTTGGGGACCGAGTTAAGAAGAGTGAAAAGTTCGGGCAGGAGAAGTTTGTGGTGTTTAGGAAGGGTACCTTCTCTACAGTGATGTGACTGTTGGAATCAAGAAACTGTCCTGGAGCAATGACTGAGAACAAAGTGATAGAAAATGAACCCTCCATCAGGATACTGCCAGAATAGGAGAGCTTTGATGTAGGGTCGTGATGTGATTACTCTTCTGTTGCAAAAACACTTTGCATATTGGACAAAGGCTGCACAGGGGACTGCCAACTCCTTTCTAGACAACTCAATAGAAAGAAGAGCACAGAAGGATGGGGACAAATTTGACCTACAAACTCCATCCCTGCAATACAGAACTCCAGAAGGGTTTTAGAGAGTTTACAACTTTTAAATATTCATAAATAAATTCATTTATGCCACACTGATATACTTTCTTGAGGAATTTCCACAGTTCTTGGGAGATAATCCATGCTGACCATTTTCAAAGATCTATTTTATACAAATATCTCCACCATTTCCTACTCTGATTCCAGGACAGTAAATGTACATGAGCAACATCACTGCATTCTGTTTGACATTTTAGTCATCACAAGGTAACATACAGCAGACTAATTTAAGAAGAAAGCAAGAATAAGCCCTAATTGGTTTCAATAATCTCCAAATAAATAAACAATAAAAATGAGCAACCCCAAATTTAAGCAATACTAATTCTTCTTAATTTGGACTTTCCATCTCAGGTTAATTGACTAGATTGTAAGTCAGCATAGCTATGGGGATTGTTTGTATGATCTCTATACGGAGCCACAGGTGTTGATAGAGTAAGCTGTGCAGAATGATGCAGGTCTGTAATGAAGTGGCATTGTGGGAACGCATGTATACACCATTCTTAGGGATGTATACATGTACTCAGGAGCCAGGGCAGACTGGGTTCAAATCCTGACTCTATCACTTACTGACTATGTGAGCTTGACAATTTTAAACACTTTAAATCTTGGTTTCTTCAGGTCAATAATCTATGGAATAATAGAAGAGTAGAGTTTACCTGTTGGGTTGTGTATTGATTGAGTCAAAATGTGTGAAACACTTACAGTAATTCCTGACCTGCGATGAAAGTTAAATCAATGTTAGCCATTATCATTGTTATTAGGAAAGTCATTGGGTGCACAAGAGAAGCCCTGCTAAGAGAAAAGCAAGAAGGTTACATTTGAATCAAGCTTTGGAAGCTAAACAGCCATCTCCTGACATTAGACAGGAGAGGAAGGGGTACTATAAAGGAAGAACCACCTACCCAAACATGCTGGAGCATGTTTTAGGAAATTCTAAGTCAATGGTCTGGGGATATAGGAGTCAAGCACAGTAATTCCACAGAGAAAGGTGAAGGTTTTAGCTAAGAAATGGAAAGAAGGATGGATTTTAAATGAGGACTTTAACGCGATAAATGTGGGAAAGAAGGTAGAGACCCCATGACAATTCCTGACCCAATGTTTGGATATGGCTGGACCTTGTTCACCAGTTCCTGAATTGGAGAAAACAGACTTTTAAAAGTGCTGGTAAATTTAATTTTAGACACACTGACTTCAGAAACATGTAAAACAACCAGCCAAAAATGAACACACAATTGAGTAAAATAGTGGTGTGCCACGGGTGTTCAGTAACCATGTGCTGAGTGAAACAAGCCACACAAGTGAAGGAAAATTGGGGCTAGACTTCATGCCAACAATGCATGGGAAGATTACTAAGAAGTAACTAAGAGTAACACTCCATTTTATTTATGTATATATATATATTACATATAATATATAACAATATATTATATTATATTTCATGTATATAGCAATATATTACATATTCATTCTGTCATTTCTGTTCCTCTAGAATGCTGACTAACACACACAGGGACCAGTACAATAAGAGGACTCAAGGAAAAAGAACATGTTAAATTAGTCAAAGGAGCCGCGGAGAAGGCATGGAAGCAAGCCCCTTGCTTAAGGCAAGGGGTCCATGTCCTTCAGAGACTCCAACAAGAAATCCTCAGTTCAGTCTTTCCAGACCTCTGCAGACCTCACTCACTAGAGTCAGACAAGGTCATGGGACATAATGAGCTACGGGCATTTTCAGAAAAGTTAGATATTCATCCACTCTTCAAGTTATATACCCAAAGCTGTCTGAAATTGGTAGAATTCCTACTCATGGTTCTAGATAGATATCAGTACAATTCTTACTTTATGAATGACAATTTTATGAGTATTTTACCTGCTAAACACAACACACACACACACACACACACACACACACGTTTGTCTGTTGCCAGGGAGGCCAGAAGAAGGTGTGGATTCCCTGGAATTGGAGTTATAGAAGGTTGTGAGCACTGTGTGAGAACTGAACTTGGGTCCTCTACAAGAGCAGCAAGCACTTCTAACAGCTGAGCTCCATCTCCCCACCCCACCAAAAGGATTTTTAAACCTCAGAAAACTCGAACCTCATACTGCCAAATTCAAAAGTCAAATTTAGGTTCTAAAAATATGATTAAAAGATGCAAGTCTTTAGATATAATGGAGATGGTTTTGAAAGTTTGATTAATAACTAAAACACAAAAAAAGCAACTTTAACACAAAGAAAAAGAACTGACCCCTATTGATACATGATTGTTTCTAGGCTGGGTGATTGTCTTCCTTAAGGTTTTAAATATTTATATTTATAGAGACAACATGACTGTAATTCTCATAAGGGAAAGCATTTGACTGGGGACAGCTTACATCTCAGAGGTTTAATCCATTATCATCATGGTGGGAAGCATGGTGACATGCAGGCAGATGTAGGTAGCTGAGAGTTCTACATCTGGATCTGCAGGCAGCATGAAGAGACTCTTCTTCTAACAAGGCCATACCTAATCCAACAAGGTCACACCTCCTAATAGTGACACACCTATGGACATATAGAGACCATTTTATTCAAACCACCACAGTGACGTCAGTCTGAATAGAAAGTGATTATAAAAATCCCATAAGTTGCTTGTTCTCATTCTTTATTTTTTTTTACTGAAACTAAGACTTGAAAACTATGAGTTTATCTTTCCAGCCCCCAAAACAAAGTAAAGTTTACATACACAACACCGTGGTAACGTCGGAGATTTTAAACATATGGGAAGCATATACAATGTGGGTGACATATATAAAATATGGTAATCTACAATGTGTGATATAGATATACAATATGGGGTTTGTATATAATATCTAATCTATACACATGCACACACATATTTACATATATATACAAAAACGCTTTTCACATACTTATAGAGAAAAGTCAAAGTTGTTCCTGCTATTGCATATATGCATATATATTTATATGGATGAGTATGTATAAATATATACAGTAGGAACATAGTATATGTATATGTATATATATATGTATATATACACATACATATATATACATATACATATATATGATAGCAGGAACATTTTCCCCACAAGTATATGAAAAGCGCTCTTCTGCTTGGTATTTTTAGCACCTCGCAAGTGTTTTGATCAGAAGTTCCCACAGGTATATTATCAACTACCAGACTTTTAGAATAGTGAATAAGAATGTCTTAAATAGCACCATGGTTTTGAAAACAATATACAGTCTAAAGGTTCTGAAATGTTCAAAGCAGAGCAAGCAATCTCATAGTCTATAAATATGCCCTCCCTGGTGTTTTCTTTTTTTTTTCTTCCTCAGTTATTCTTCTAAAAGGAGAAACTACGCTAATGGACACTTGGAGGAGGAAGTGCAGAAATAACTTTATTCTTACTAGTTTAAAAAATGGGATTTATTCCTGCTAGAGATGCCCACATATGGCAAGCAGCTGTCATTCTGGTTTTACAACTCTTGACACATTCAAGTTGTCAAGACAACAGAAAAATTCCGGGTTTGTAGTGATTTAGAAAACATACCCATGTACTCATTCTGGAGAAAGAAACAGAGAGGGGAAAAAAACCGCTTATATCAGAGTAGAGTGTCTGATTAGAAGGAACATTTGGATAAAAATGAAGGCAGTCAAGTAGAAAACGATTGCAGTTTGTATCCTAACCGGTGAAAATAACTGCAAATCACAACATCAAAATGACTACAAAATGAAGCCCACAAATTAGCCATGAAAGATAAAACACACTATGTATATTCTAGGTCCCCAATTCGCCACTGGGCTTAGGTAAGAATTATAATCCCTTCAGAGAGACCAGAGACAAGCTTGTCCTCCCTTCAGCATCAGTAGCTACAAGATGGCTCCCAGACCATCAGAGAGTGTTGACAGCAAGACACTGCAGAGATGAGCACCAGACTCTGGGTTTAGCCTAGTCAAGTTAGTCATGGACACTCAAGGTGGCAGTGGCTTTAGACGTTCCCAGATGGAGGTGGCAGAGCCTCAACTCATCCTCACAATCTATTTAACACAGCACGCATCCACCCCACCTCTATTCCCCACTCTGGATCAGTTTTACTAACTAAACACTTTTATGATAAGCATTGAGATGTTGGATTCAGAATTGTTAATAATAATAATAATAAATTGGTTTTACCTGCCCCAATGTAATCTCCTTTTCAAAGCTTGATGAGTGAGTCTCTGTTGTAAATCTCACTACACTTCAGAAGGTAGTTCTGCTCCTGGATACCTCTCCAAAGTCACCTGAAGGTTACAACCTGTGATTTTCATCCCTACCCTTCCCCATTTTAGAGTATTGCCCTGGCTGTGGGAAATGGCAAGGGAGGGAAAAGCAAGGCTCCTCTCAGTATGATAAAAGAAAAAGGAAGCCAATTTATTAACTCTTCCCTTTAAAAAAGTATCTGACATGTCGACATGGAAATTGAATCCACGGTGGAGTGGTAAACAGGGGAGAAGTACATGATTTAATTTATTCTTGGCTAACAGGAAACTAAAATCCATATGGCTTTCGTTTCTCCGGCACACGAGATGGGCTGGTGTGCTACATCTGTGAGAAATGAGTCTTATGTCAAGGTGGTTAGGAGAGTCAATATTAGACATAACCTCTTTCTATTTAAGGGAGGCACACTCTATCATCCATTTATTTCTCTGACGGGGCTTAAAGGGAGGCCTTAATCAACTTGCCTTCTAACCTAGAGGCATTTGGAAGAAAAATCTGTATTTGTTTCCTTAGTCAGGTTGTTGAAGCATGAAATGGGATGTCTTGTCCTGCCGCCTTGGCTGGGATACCATTTATTCTGGTTATTTATTTGGATGTGGGAAAACAGGAGAATTGTCACAAAGTTTTATACTGGCCTCTCACTCTGAAGGATATGGTTCAAACTGCTAAGAACAAGAAGACCAGCCATCTCCCATCTGGAGAAGAGTTCACTAAATAATGTCTCTCTGATAACACAGGAAGTACATCACTGTGGAGGCATCAACATGAGAACATTAACAATGAATTCAAACATTGTTGTTTTGAAGACAAAATCTAATGTAGCAAAGGCCTCGGACTCACCATGTACCCAGGAATGACCTTGAACTCCAGACCCTTCCTCTTCCACCCTTCTGAGATTTGGGATTATAGAGGTGCAGCACCTTACCTTGTTTATCCAGCACAGGGGATTAAAACCCAGACTTGGCTCAAAACCATCAAGTCCTTTGCCAGTTGAGCTGCATTCACTGGCCAGATAAGATGTTAATGCTGTTTTAAGTCAAACTTCCTGGGTACCTTAATCAACAATATTGCGGACAGAAAACCTGAATGGCACTGGGAAAGGGACCTCATGGTTTAATCAGAAAAAGAACACACGGGCTGGCAGAATTGCTGTGCAAAGACCTGATTTCCAAAGCAGAGGCCTGATTGAAGGGGAGGGAGCAGAGGCAAAGAAAAAGACAAAGTTTTGACTTGGTGTGCCCTAGACTTAGCCAGGAGTTTACACACAAAGTTGTTGGTCATAGGACAAAGCCCCCCTAACACACAGACACATACACACACACATACACACCAACACATAACACAGAGACCTAAATACTGTCCTTATTACCTGGGGGTATCTTTTCTCTGTTTATATAATGCAGTTCACCAGCTGCCTGGAAAGCAAGCGATGTGGTCTTGGAAAACAGACCAGAACAAAGGAAGGTGGTTGGACAGTCCTACCTGCCCTCCAACATCAGTAACAGTGAACTCTGGGTGGAAGAGATGTCCTATCGCATCTGATGAACTTGTGGGTTGGACACTGGCCCAGGGCCACAGCTTCCACACCATGATGGACTGACTCTCCTTGGCCACAGCTCTGGGCACTGTTAACCGGGCTCCTATTCAAAGTCTGAGGTGAATACAAGTATTCATCAGAACTAGATCTTGTGTGTTAGCATAACTGGCCACCAAGAGCTAGAAAAGCAATGTTTATCCTTTGGATATTGTTGTGGAGGAAAGCTCTGTCTCTCAGTAGGATTCTAGCTGCAGACTCCACCAAACATAAGAAGCTGTTGTCTACTAACGCCAAGATGGCCAAAGCTTCATCTGATGGTGTTTGGTTCTGCTGAACTCATACCTCTAGAAAGAGGAAAGAGGGAACGTGGAGGGCATGGTAAGAGCAGATGAACTGGAATGGCTGAGCACAACCTCTTCTGGAATAGTCAGAGAGAAGGTGAGCTGCGAGCCATCCAACCTCTGGTACAGAGATGTTTGTAGATGCAGGGAGATGGATGTGGGAATGAAAAATATGAAGGGATTTTCACTAATAGTGGGATGTGACCTTCGCGCTTCATACTGTAGAGTAAGCATAGAGGCCTGTATTCAGTTTCCATTGCAAGAACTCATGAGAACTCAGACTCCACATTGCTCTCCAGAGCTGAGAGTACCCGTGCCTAAATAACCATGGTAGAGGCTCTGTCTTGACACAGGAGTTAGAGATTCTCAATCAGGATTAGAAATTACCAACAACTGCTGGTACATGCCCAGAAAATGCCACCTTCACTCTACCTTAAAATGGTGTAAATGTTGGTTAGAATAGCAGAAACAAAACTGCTCTGCTCACTAAAGCTATGTTTTCTCTTCCAAAACAGCTCACCAGTAAGTATTATTAGGATGTTCTTATAAGTGATAAGTTATTTGTATAAGGTTATAGGCTTGCAAAAGTCAATCATTTTTCTAGGGAGCGGCAGTAAGCAACTGGATTCCAGCATTTAAAGGACATTATCAATCATGATAGCATCTTCATACTCAAAACACTTAGGATTAAAACTAACAAAATATGGCAAATTTAATAAATAGAAATACACAATATATCCATGGGCTGGAAAGCTCTGCAAGACAAATATCCATTCTCCTTGGTACTATGCCAGTCAAAATCGCAGCTGGTTTTTTGTTTTGTTTTGGTAGGAGCAGCATATTTAAAGATTCTATTTTTTTAGTTTAAGTTATTTTTAGGCAGGAGTTAGAGGTATGTGCCTCTAAGTCTAGTGCCTGCAGAGGCCAGAGGAGGACATGAGAGCTGTTAGAACCAAAGTTCCAGGCCATGGTGAGCTGCCTAACTTAGGTGCTGGGAACCAAACTCGGGTCTTCTGTGAGAGAAGTATATGGGTATAACCACTGAGCAATTTCTCCACTCCCTATGCAGAATAATTGTATCAAAGACCAAATTTTTAAGTCGTTTTTTAATTGAGCTATATATTTTTCTCTGCTCTCCTCCCTTCCTCTCCCCTCCCCTTCTACCCTCTCCCATAATCCCCATACCTCCAATTTTCTCAGGAGATCTTGTCTTTTTCTACTTCCCGTGCAGATTAGATCCATGTATGTCTCTCTTAGGATCCTCTGTTGTCTAGGTTCCCAAGGATTGTGAATTATAAGCTTTTTTTCTTTGCTTTATGTCTAAAAGCCACTTATGAGTGAGTACATATGATAATTGTCTCTATGAGTCTGGGTTATCTCACTCAATATGATGTTTTCTAGATTCATCCATTTGCCTGCAAATTTCAAGATGTCATTATTTTTTTCTGCTGTGTAGTACTCCATTGTGTAAATATACCACATTTTCCTTATCCATTCTTTGGTCAAGGGGAATTAGGTTGTTTCCAGGTTCTGGCTATGACAAATAATGGTGCTATGAACATAGTCGAGCACATATCCTTGTGGTGTGATTGAGCATCCTTTTGGTATATACCCAAAAGCGGTATTGCTGGGTCTTGAGGAAAGCTGTTTACTAATTTTCTAAGAAATCACCATACTGATATCCAAAGTCGGGGTATCAGTTTGCACTCCCACCAGCAATGCAGGAATGTTCTCTTTATACCACATCCTCTCTAGCATAAGTTGTCATAAGTGTTTTCGATTTTGGCCACTCTGACAGGTGCAAAATGGAATCTCAGAGTTGTTTTGATTTGCATTTCTCTGATGGCTAAGGATTTTACGCATAAAGGCCAAATTTTGTTAAGCTAGAATAACAAAATCCTAAAAAGGAAGACCAGAATAAGAGAATGAAGCCACCCAATTTCAGGACATAGTAAAGTTGCTGTAATTAAGGTAATGGGGATACAATAGATACCCCCATTGACTAAATCAAAGCTGGGTTGGGGGATAGCCCAGGATAGAAGATTTGCTGAGCATGTCCAAGGCCCACACTGCAGTCCCAGCACTGTATCAATAAATAAGTTATTGAATGCTTTGAAAACTCTGAAATAGACTCGCACAAATAGAGCAAAATTGGTAAATTGCTTTGTATTTGTTTGGCTTATTTTCTTCTTCTTTTTGTTTCTGCTTAATATTTTAGGGATTATTCTAGGATTTCCAGTGTGTTATGTTAGGTAATCTAAGCCCACTTTTATATCATATGATGTGGCCTCCAGGACAGCACAAGAGCTGACTGACAACAGTGTGTCAATTCCCCCCTCACTGCCCCCTGTTCCTGTACCATTGCCATTTGTTGCATTTTACAGGTGCTATGCACTAACATTGGCATTACTGCTTTAAAGTTCAGTTGAGTTACATTTTGCAGCATGATAAAACACTCTATTTTTCCTTAATTTATGTCGCTGGTGCAGATCCAAGTTCCTGGATCAGCATCATTTTTTTTTTCTGCTCAAAGAGCATCCTGAAATGCTTCCTATAGAGCAGATCGGCTGTGCCTGGGTTTCCTGGGTTTTTATTTATCCAAGAAAGTACTTATTTCTTCTTTGCATGTGAAGGCCATTTGTGCAGTGAATAGAGTTCTGCTTTACAGTTGGTTTTCTCTTCATCTTTTAGAAGTGTCTCTCCATGGTCTCTGGCTTGCAAGGCTTCTAATGAGGCTTCTGTGATTCCAACTAACGTCACATGGGTTTTCCCCTCTGGCTGCACAAACGGCTTTCTTCCTGTGGTTTCCAGCACTTCTACCGAGCCCGTGTGTGCTTTGCTGATTCCAATTTTCACACCATCCTGCTTGGCGTTTTCAAGTTTCCTGGATATGTCATTTAGTGTCTACTTGAGACAATTTGCAGACACTGCATCTTCAAACATCTTGTCTGTTCTGTTCCATTTCTCTTTCCCTTCTGGTATTCCAAATATGTATACACTAGAAAGTTTGATGTTGTCCCTCAGCTTTTGGAGGCTGTGATTTGGTCTACCACTTCCCGGCAGCTGTCAGTCAGGGCATATTCAACGACCCCATTAGGCACCCTAGAAGTTTCTAGCATACATACTCGGAGCATTTACTACTTTCTTCTTAGACTATGCTGGAAGTAATTTTTGCTTTGCCAGGGGGTGTCTTAAATTTCTAACCCTGTTGAAGCTACCTGTCAGACCATGCATACCGTCTATCTTTTCTATCAGAGTCTTTAACATGTCAATTATAGATTCTTTAAATTCCTGTCTATAATTAATCTGAGCACCTGTGCTTATGTGAACCTCATCTAAGGATGATTTCCCTTTCAGGACTATATTTATTATTGTCCCTTAGTACATTCTGTAAAGCTGTTGAAAGCCAGATGTATTATACATGACAGGAGACAAAGGTGAGCATTTTCATGGTTATAGAAGAGCACATATTTCCTGATACTAAATCTTTACCAGGCAGAGCTGCACCAGTCTAGTCAGAGGCTGGGCTGTGTTTGTAGTTCGCTGCTGCTATGGTTACCGGAGATGGAGTTTGTTGTTGATAATGGGCACCCGAGATTTCTAGCCATTATAATGATATTTTATTTTTGTCTCTCCGATTAGCTTTGCTTCTGTTCTTTGTCTGCTCGCCAGAGAGACTCTGCCTTGTACATCTTTCCAGACAAATTCTTTTGCTATTTTGTTTTCTGAGTTCTTCCAGGAGCTCTGGGTCTGGGGAGCAGAATCTGGTGCCCTGACTGGACCAGGTCCTGGGACTTGGAACTCAGGTGTCTGGCTCTCACACTCCTTTCTGCCCTTCCATGGGCAGAATTTCTTTTTCTCACCAGTCCTCCTCACTGCAAATTGGAATCCACTTGTGTCCTCAGGCTGGAATCTTAACTCCCTGTGCCCCCGTAGTATAACTTTTCGTTAAGAGTGATGGAGAGATGGGTCTGGTGGTTGTCTGTGTGCTGTCCCTAGCTAAGCTAGAATGAGATTCTTCCAGCGTTCTGTCTCCAAACCTATCTGGCTTTTATTTCTGTTCTGAGGGGCGGGGGGCAGGAGACAAGTGGGTTTCCAGGTAGTCGCTGCTGTTTTTTTTCAGTGATAAGTAGACCGCCCTGCAGGCCACAAGCCTTCCCTGGACTCCACCTCTTCTTCACCGTGAGACTCTGAAGGGAAGGCTACAGAAAATGAGGATGCAGAAAAACCAACCACATCACTGATGGTTTAAAAATTCCTCATTTTGAGTTGAAAAAAAAAAATGGGTATGGGTGTTTAGTCTGTGTATCACGTTCTTGTCTGTGTGCTCCATGCTGGAAGATGCCGGAAGAAGGCATCCAATCCCTTGGAACAGGAGTTACGAAAGGTCGTGCGCTGTTATGTGGGTGTTGCAAATGGAACCTAGGTCCTCACTCTGGAAGAGCAGCTGGTGCTCTTCTTCGCTGCTGATTCATCTCTCCGGCCCCCCAAACTCCTGTTATGTTTACTCTCTTCCTGCTGTGGATAATGAGATGACTGAGGCAGGGTTATTTATCAGAATGGGAGTTTCTTTCTTAGAATCCTAAAGACTAAAAAACTAAGATCGGGGCCTCTGCAGACTCGGTGCCTGGTGCAAAGATAGCCCCTCTTTTGCTGTCTTTGGATACCAATGCTCTGTTCTCAAATGGCGAGAACGATGAAAAGGCAAACACGACTCACCGGTTTCCTTTGGCCTTTTAATTAGGAGCTAGTTCACGAGAGCATGAGAGGTCTACTCTCTTGACTTTAAGTTCTCTTTAAGTTCAACTTCTGATACTATCGACACATAGATCTTTCTAGATAACCCATTCAGACCACAGCACTGGTGACTGTCTCTCTCAATACATGTGGTACCACCCAGTACTGTGTACTTAATGGCATGCACTCTTAGGTCTTATTTTATTCTTATTTAAGCACCTATATCTCTCTAGAACTCAACTTTGTTGCAAACTCTGGTGTCTCAGTGCTTTGGATTTAAAGCTGTTAAACTTCAGACTTCCCAACCTTTCCTTGTAGAACTTTGATGCCTTCCCTTTCTTTTGTCTACATTGCTGAACTGAATCCAGAACTTGGTAAACTGATTTTTTTTGTTGGTTTGTTTTGTGTTTTTGTAGATAATTGGACTTAGGCCTCGTCTAAGCTAGACAAATGCTCTGCCACTGACTACAAACAAACTCCAGCCAGTTGATGTTTGACAAGGAGTAAAGGCAACTACTTGGAGAACAGATACATTTCCGTGTAAGTAGACAGGGAGGCAACTGAACATCCATATGCAGGATGTGAGCCCTGGTACATGGCTTACAACATCCCGGAAGTTAGACCAGAGGCACACATTTCAAATAAAGGACTGTAACATTTCTTCAAGAAAACATTTTAAAATTCCCCATATCCCTTGCAAATTAACATGTACTTAACAAATTAAATGATAGTTACAGTAAAACACACACACAGTACAAGTCATTAAAGGAAAAGTTCTAAGCTAGGCTTAGCCAAAGTAAAATACTTTGCCCTATAAAAGGGCACTTATGATATGATAAAGACAGTCTATACAAAATGGGGAAAATGTTTTCAAGTCTTACATCTCACAAAGGACTTCTATATAGAACACAAGAAGAGTTTGTAAAACTCAGCAGTAAGAAAATGAACGCCTGAACCTAAAACTGACAACGTGTCACGGGAGGAGATGTGCAGATGAAAACCAAGCCCATGAAAATGTGATCAGTGTTTTAGGTTAGGGGAGTGAACTTTAAAATTGCCATAAAACGCGACTACCCAGTTCCCATCAACACTAAAATAAAGAAAACTGACCAAAGCAAGTGTTAAGTAGGGTGTAGAGATGCAGAAATTCCCCTTCATGGGCAGTGGGGAGAGAAAATAGCTTGGCAATTTCTTACACAGGTAAACATACCCTTGCCATACAATCCAGGACTCTGGCATATGTAATCAACAGTAAAGGAATGGACAATTGTTACTCATTATGTCCAGGGAGCTTGTGGCCTCAAGGAGGCTGAAGAAACATTTCTCTTGCTTCTCTGGGATCCTTCCCACCACTATAATTCTCAGTCTTGGTAACATCTCTACCCCAAATCCTGGCAGTTTTGCTCCTGTGGAAGAGGAAACCAGATGTGCTGCCCTTCCAGTACATCTTATTTTTTTTTAGTCTTGGCTGCTGTCACTGTCCACAGTACCATTCTTGAGACAGATATCCCAACCTTTATACCATGATTGCTCCTGAATAAACACTTGAAGGCAATGGTTGCCAGCTTACAATCCCTACACCAGGAGCCTCGCCAGGATCTGCATTCTCTTTGGAAGATAGAATCTGGAGATTCAACTCAGACCCACTGTGTTGGTTAGTGCTTATTTGTTTTCTGTTTTTGTCAAGTTGACACCAGCTAAGGTCATCTGGTAAGAAGAAACCTTGAGAAAATGCCTCGTTCAGACCGACCTGTAGGCAAGTCTGTGGGGGCATTTTCTTAATTAATTATTGATTTGGGAAGACTCAGACCACTGTGGGCTGTGTCACCCTGGGTACATAGCCCATGGGTGTCTAGGAAGTAGGCTGAAGAAGCCGTGGAGAGCCAGACAGTAAGAAACACTCCTTCATCATCTTTACTCCAGTTCCGGCCTCTAGTGAGCTTCTACTCCGATTTCCCTTCACAATGAACAATAAGCTATAAGATGAAAGAAACCCTTTCTTCCTGGATTGGTTCTGGTTATGGTGTTCATCACAGCAATAGAGAGACAACTAGGACACCTACTGAACTGGAAATTCTGCTGGAGTCCTGAAATCAATTTTTCCAAGCCTGTTAGGTAATACAGATGCCTGGCATACTAATCCCGAGAACCACTAGCCTTTGGCAGTGTGGGCATAGGGACAAGCAAGCAAGGCTTCTGGCCAGAGCACTCCCTGCACTGCTGCTGGGTTGTGGCTGTCTTCCCTGCAAGTGGAGACAGAGGGAAGTCTGTCCTCTGTTCTAGAGCCAAGGTCAACTGTGGTAGCTCATGTTGCAGCAGCAGGTTTGGTGTCTTAGATGACTGTTCTCTCTCTCTCTCTCTCTCTCTCTCTCTCTCTCTCTCTCTCTCACACACACACACACACACACAGAGAGAAAGAAAGAGAGAGAGAGAGAGAGACGGAATTTATAAAAATGTACTTGAATCCAGAGTCAAGAGGATTCAGAAGTTTGTTTCACTTTGTATTACTTTACTTTTAAAACAGGGAGTGACTGACTGTACCTGGGACATTGATCACCAGGGATGGTAAAACAATGCATGGCATTTGTGAAGACCTGGGTTTCCCAGCATCATAGAAAAAGAACAAGCAAAAAACAGACTGTAGTACCAATAACGCCTCTCTTGTTGAAACTCTTCCATCCAGTATTTAAAAGTAGATGCAAGTGAATCCAAGGCCCACCTGGATTTTTCTTTTTCAGATAAATATGCATGGATTAAAAGTGTGTGTGTGTTGTGAAATATTAAGAATGTGTTGTATTTGCTGGTGTTGTGGGATATTTGTTTAATGATGCAAAGATGTGTTGTATTCTTTTATGTTGCGTTTATTTAATTCTATGAAGCTGTGTTACTTTGTCTCTATAGAACACCTGGTTGGTCTAATAAACAGCTGAATGACCAATAGCAAGGCAGGAGAAAGGATAGGTGGGGCTGACAGGCAGAGATTATAAATGTGAGAAGAAACGGCAAGAAAAGGAGGAGAGGAGGACACCAGGAGCCAGCCACCCAACAAGCTACAGAGTAAGAAGTAAAGAAATGTATATAGAATAGAGAAAGATAAAAGCCCAGAGGCAAAAGGTAAACAGAATAATTTAAGTTATGACAAGTTGGCAAGAAATAAAACAAGCAATTACCAAACATTCATAAGTAAGAATAAGTCTTCATGTACTTCCTTAAGTGCTGGATGGTGGGGCCTGCCAAAGAGCAGAAGAGTTGAAAAAAACAACTGTGATGTGTGTGTGTGTGTGTGTGTGTGTATGTGTGTGCTTGTGAGTGAGGGTGTACATTTGTGTATATGTCTGTGTGTGCTTGTGTGCATGTGTGATGTGTGTGTATATATGTATGTGAGTGTGTGTATGTGTGAGTGTAAAGAAGATTCTTCTTATCCTATTTTGTTTTCAGTGATTTTCATTGTCTACAATCAAGTAACTATTAACACAGTAAATGATTTGTACACATGTATGAAATTCTCAAAGAATCATGAAAGCATTATATTCAAAATATTAAATGGAAAATTAAAAAGAGAGACAGAGGTCACACCTGCAAAACTTTATTATTGTATACTGTAATAATAGTTCAATTTTATTTCTGTTAAGTGCTTTTTAATAATAAAATAATATATAATATAATAAGATTAGGCAAAAACTAACACATTCGAATTGAACAAAATACAAACAGAAGGAAAAGATCCAAAGGGAAGACACAAGGTACAGGCTCACTCATTCCCACACTCAGGAATCCCATAAAAAAACACAAAATTGGAAGCCATAATATATTTACAGAGAACCTAGTACTGACCCATGTAGGCCTTGTGCATGTTGCCTTAGTCTCTGGGAGTTCATATGAACTATAATCATGTTGTCTTAGAGGGCCTTGTTTGCTTGGTTCCTCCATCCCTTCGAGATCTTCCACTTTTCCACTTCTTCTTCCTCTGGATTCCCTGAGCCCCGAGGAAAGGGATTCAATGAAAATGAAGACAGGCCATTTAGGACTGAGTGTTCCAAAGTCTCTCACTCTCTGCATATTGTTTGGCTGTGTGTCTCTGGTATTTTTTTCCCCTTCTGCCGCAGGAGGGAGCTTCTTTGATGATGACTGAGCAAGGCACAGATCTATGAGTTTACCAGGCTGTCATTAGGAGTTGTTTTATTGTTACACTTTTGTTGTTGTTGTTGTTGTTGTTGACCACTCTGTCATTTCTCCCTAGTTCCCTGGGCTCTCTAGTCTCAGGTTCTTGGTCACCCAAGCAATGTGGGTTCCAAGGAGTGGGCCTTAAATGAAGTCTGATATTGGTTGGTTATTTGCACAAATTTTGTACTAGCATTGTACTAGTATATTTTGTAGGCAGGACACCTTTGTAGATCAAAGGTCTTGTGGCTGGCTTGGTGTTTACATTTTCTTTTTGGTTCCTTCCTATACCAAAGACACTAGAAGATAGAGGTAAAGGCTCTGGGTAGCACATCTTCACTTCTTCATGTTAAATAACTGTGAGGAGGTGTTGTCAGCAATGCCCTTGCCATCGGTTAATGGAGAGCAACCTGTAGTCTTGGAAACAGCCTGGTTTGTTTGGGCCAACAATTCAATTAGATGTCATACAATTCCTTTACTGGAAGCTTCATTTGGTGGCAAAATATAGTCAGGTATGGCTCTCTCTTCCCCTTTATTGATAACTACACATCTGAAATAGAGGGCTAATATCCAAAATGCATAAAGAACTCAAAAAACCTGGATATCAAGAAAACCAAAACCCAGTTAAAATAGGGTACAGATCTAAATGAAGAATTCTCAAAAGCAGAAATTTAAATGGCTGAGAAACACTTTGAAAAATGTTCAACATCTTTAGCCATCAGGGAAATGCCAATCAAAATTATTTTGAGATTTCATCTCACATACATCCTAATGGCTAAGATCAATAAAGCAAGCTACAGCTCATGCTGGTAAAGACATGGAAAAAGGACCCACTCATCCACTGGTTGTGGGACTTCAAACTGGCATAGTCACTATGAACATCATTATGGTGGCTCCTCAGGAAGATGAGAACTGATCTACCTGAAGATCCAGCTGTACCACTGTGGGTCATATTCTAGAAGGATGGTTCATTTCACCACTTAAGACATTTGTTCACCATGTTTTTCTGCTCTATTCATAATAGCCAGAAATTGGAAACAATCTAGATGTCCCTCAATCGCGTGGGTAAAGAAAATGTAGTACATTTACGCAACAGAAAGCTGAAAAAAAAATGAGATCATGAAATTCACATGGTCAGCCCTAAAAAAACAAATGAACAATATTTTTATGTATTTACATATTTAACAATAATAACTAAATAAAAAACAATGGAGATAATACATGAGAGAGAGGACGGAAAACAGTTAAGTGGGGAAGCGTGATATGATAACAGGTAATTGAAAACAATCAAAGTATATTACATACATTTATGAAACATCATAATGAAATTCATTAATATTGTAATTGATGGGCAATAAAAAAGACATTAAAAAGAAATGTCTATAGTTATAAGTAATATGAGTTTGGTCTAGCATTTTTTCAGAGAAACAATATATAAAACACATTTGCATTTTTGAATGACTGTAAAACAATGTTACTAAAAATGGAACCTAGGGCCTGCAGAATGTTAAGTCAGCCAAAGTTCCAGCATGGATGGAGTAGGGGGCTCGTGGAGTTGCCCACCTATTTGAGGAGCCATTGGCACTGACACTGACAGTTGTTGGTGGAGGGAGATTAAGTTTTCCTCTGGGAAAAGGTCTAGCCATGTGCCGGTAGATGGTTTTATACCCATGCACATAGAAGCAACACTAACTGGACTTGGTGGAATAATATATATATATATATATATATATATACACACACACACACACACACACACACACACACACATACATATATGGGACTAAAAGATGACCTAGCAGGGAGGAAATCACATGGATGAAATTCTCAAATGATTAAATAGAAGTAAAAGAAAAATATTAATAATTAAAAAACTCCCTTTCTGTTCCTGTAGGATATTTTCCCCATTTTATCTACATGTTCTCTCCTCTACTTACACGGAGATCTGTACTTTCAAACTCCAGGGCTCCCAGTGGAAGACTTTGTGTTGGCAACTGAGATTTTTAAAACCCAATAAAAAAGATAAACTGGAGTGGCAAGTAAGAGACACTAAGCAGCTGTGCAGACGAAAGCACATGTTTGGAAGGGGCTGTACTTCTGCGTCTGTGCGTCCGCAGCAGGGACCCAGGCAGCCAAGCTCTGAACACAACCACAGACCAACTGTGGAAGCGGCGAAAATATGGCCAACATTTCGTCCTCGTGATGCAGGAACGATCACCGTGGACGTTTCTTTATTTTTTTTTTTTTTTGGTTTTTTCGAAACAGGGTTTCTCTGTGGTTTTGGAGCCTGTCCTGGAACTAGCTCTTGTAGACCAGGCTGGTCTCGAACTCACAGAGATCCGCCTGCCTCTGCCTCCCGAGTGCTGGGATTAAAGGCGTGCGCCACCACCGCCCGGCTTGACGTTTCTTGTCTCTTCTCGTGTTTGTCTCAGTTCCAGTTCCCCTGGCTCCTATCACAGCCTGTTTATGACTTTCGCGTGCAAGTTTATTATGCCTGTTCCCTCACTCTTTTTTGCTGTTGTTCTTTTCCAGTAGACAACATTTGTTTATTCCCCCAAACACTCTCACCCCGTGCGACGCCAGTTTTGTCTTTATTTCCTCGTGGCTCTTTTATGGGAATCAAAGTCCCTGGAGCAAGCTGCAAGGCTCAGTATCCTTCCTGGAACAGGCAGAGGAATCCAGCTCTGTGTTTCAAACAGGTTCTCCCCAAGGTGCAGAGGAGAATAAAAATTAAGTATATTTTCATGCAAACCCATTTCTTTTAGCCCTAGCGTCTGTGCGTTGTTTCAAACTGTTCCACAGCAAAAGGAAAGATAAGTCGGAGCTTGTCTCTTTTGAAAACATTTCAACAGAGACGCGTCTCCCAAGTAAAGCAAGACCAAGATGTATTCTAGAAACCAAGAATTGAGGTAAGAACCACTGAGCACAGTTGGGATATCTGGAACCCGGGAGAGGGGAGTCAATAAAACGAAGCCTTGAGGTCAAAGAGACAGATTCAAGTCCTGAACTTGGAACTTAGCAACTGTGGGACTTTAGGCCTCCTCTTTCACAGTTTCTAGAGCTTTGTTTCCTTCCCTGAGAAAACAATAAAACTAATTTAACACTGTAAAGACATAAAATAGAAAGTATTTGGCAAGAGGTCAATAAAAAAATTCCTTTAAAAATATCAATAAATATTAGTCATTAGAATGAACTTTTAATATTACTTGCCAGACCCCCAATTACAGGTTCATTTGCTTCCAGAATGCCAGGTTCCACACTGATTACCTATAAGTGTTTCATATCTATACGCAACACCCTCAAACATCCTTGTAAAATTCTGTGACTTTTTAGGATTATTTATATCAAAACAGAATATTCCACAATGTATTCGTGTAATTTTCAATGAGCCTTTGAACTCTTTAGTGAATTTCGAGTTATCTTCTGATGGAATACCATAGATGAAATCATTTTCATGTGTGCAATCCACACACACACACACACACAGAGTGAGAGAGAGAGAGAGAGAGACAGACAGACAGACAGACAGACAGACAGACAGACAGACAGTTGGCCTAGATAGCTACAGACTTACTCTATAGACTCAACCAGCTGTACATAGAAAATAGAAAATATTCCAACATATATGTTATACAGGAAAATGTAGTGATATTTCATTCATATTTTAATAGATAAAGCTTGCCTGAAGACAAGAAGATAAAACTAAGCCTCTAAAGGCCAGGCAGTGGTGTCTCACATCTTCAGTCCCAGTCCTCAAGAGTCACACGCCTTTAATCCAAAGACTAGAGAGGAATATAAGGCAGGATGAGACAGGAACTCGTTGTTTTTCAGTCTGAGGATTTTTTAGAGGTAAGAGCTCTCCAGAGGCCTAGCTTCTTTGCTTTTCTGATCTTCAGGTTGAACCCCAATATCTGTCTCTGGGTTTATATTATTCATGCAACAGGAAAATATGCACAGGTTACATAGAAAAACTACATTATTTTTCATAATCTAATTGACAGGCTCCTAGAACAAATCTCTTACAGACACACATACACAAACACACACACACGTATATGTGTGTATGTAAATATTTTTTACCCTTACGATATTATTTTAAGGGGCCAACTTCCAGTCAGTTCTCGATTAGTGTCAATAAAGCAGGCAGCCATGACTTGGAGCATTCTAAGACTGGGTTACAGGTTTTCAAATACATTTTCTGATTTATCAAATCATAGCAAAATAATAAACTATATTTCAGACAGCCTGGGGTAGCCTTATGAAACTGTTATGATTTATTCCTGAGATAGAGCACAAATTCCATGGTAATCGTCACTGAATTTTAATAAGAGCGAAAGGAAGACTTAATTAAAGTGTTCTTTGTGGCTTTTCCTTTTTTTCTTTTCCCTAACCACCGCCATCTGCAAGCACTTCCCCCAGCGTCTTATCTCTATTGTGCAGACTCGCTCACAGTAGAATCTTTATCATGTGTGGCAGGGGCTGAGGCAAAGAGACACATAAAAATAATGCTGCGCCCTCATTCTTCAAAACACAACACTGTCTACTCCTCTTTCAGACATCGAACCCCAGATGGAGTTCTCTGTGCTTAAAGTTAAAGTGCTAGTGTGTGTGTGTGTGTAAATGGCTCCCTCTGAATTAGTTTTAAGAATTCCATTCATTGCACTGCAAAATGCAGTTCTTTTTTTCTAGAGCATAAATTTTGCCAAATAGCAGAAGAAGCAGGCATATAAAATAGCATAGGCTTTTGGTTGTTTTTTTTTTATGATTCAAGGTTTTAAGAGAGTTTGATTGCTTTCTTTTGGGTACTTACCCACTAGCAGCCACCAACAGAACTGTACATCTTGAATGGTTAATTATGAGAAACAGGGCTTGCACACAAAAGAAGATAAAAAGGGATGCGGCAAGCGAAGGAATGTTCGCTGTGCAATTTTGAACACTGATCTTGGAGAGGGATGTAGATTACCATGGAAATAGTCCCATGACACATGAAGTGACAAGGAAAAGCAGCCAGCGCAAAGCTGCCGGCACAGTGCAGTCTAACTCTGCTCAAATACAAATCAACAGACGCTAGATGAACGCTCACTATGATGGGTTATTTTTATTTCCTAATGTGTCTGTTCTGTACTAGCGACAATAAATGGATGCTACGTTTATAATTACAAAAGATCTTCCAAACATAAGCTGTGTCCCTGGTTTTGGAGAGACAGATTAAACACATTTCATGATGTGCCTCCCAGTGACTGCACCTATAAAACTCCCATCGAATGTAAGGAAGAGCTATCTGGACTTAAACACATGGACGGTAGTAGGTGGGTGGGATATAAGAGACGTTGAAGTCCCACTGACCCTGCAGTTACTCAACCATTCCTCCCTTCAGTATCAAAGGTATCATTTTGAATCAAAGACAGCCTGGATGCCAAAAGTTCTCACTAGGGGTGGACATAACAAGCATTATGCTTTCCTACAGGAGTGCTCCCCTTATACACTGGTGGTCCCTATCAGCAACACAGTGACAGCAGGAAGGCCCAAAAAACTCTTCAATCCGCTCAACATAGCTATAGTTCTAAGATTCTTTTTCAGTGAATTCTCATTGCTGAATCCTCTCTACAATCTCTTTATTCTGCTGCTGTTTGGTCCTGAGAGTGTCCTTCGTTGTGGGACGTCCAAGTGGGAAGTTAAATATCCAGACTTCTGACCAGAGAACTGAAGAGAAGGAAGCCCTAGGTTTTGGCAAGTGATAAAGATGGAAGAGACCAAAAAAGGGATTCCAATAAAGTCATATGTGAACCCAAGCTGCCTCTACTGCACATTTAAATCTGCCCCTGCTAAGCACATCACAGGCTCTGAGAACTGAGATGTAGACTCAAGGGCTATTCCATGGGACAGCCTACATAGTAATAAAAATAGAACTATGTTGAAACCAGAAATCATAGGATGAGACAGGCCAAAATTTGTGGCACAAACTTGATCTAATGTTTGTTGCCAAAACAACAACTAGAACCAACTACAAATTCAAAGTTATTGTAAGAATTTAAGTAAGATCCAGGACTTTGTGGTATAATAAATTGCCCAGGTTATAATCCAAAATTAATTGCTACACAAAGAAGCAGGGAAATACCCCTCTCACACACCCACACAGGCCACACACATACAAGGGTATGTAAGTATGCGTGTGTGCATGCATGCATGTGTGTCTGTGTGTGCATGCATGCATGTGTATCTGTGTGTGCATGCACATGAATGCTTTCACATGGAGACCCGAAGTTGATGTGGAGAATCATTCTCAATTGTTCTTTTACTTTATTCATTGATGTAGAGCCTTTCAGTCAAACCAAGAGCTGGCTGAAAAGCCTGGTCTCTCTAGCCAGCTTGCTCTGGGATCCCCTGTCTCTCTCTGCCTTTCAAGACTGGGACTATATTAACACTAGCTCTGGGGATCCAAACCCTGGTCTTCATGCTTGGGCAACAAGCATTTTAACCACTGAGCCATCTTCCACCTTAGAAGTAGGTCCTTTAGGTCAGGTAGACTGATGAGGGATTGCCTATAGACTGCATGATACTTAAGTGGATCCCACTGAATTCAAAGGATTGCATTCCCAGCTCATCTACAGCTTGCCTGTGCTTCCAATGTGCCCTTGCTCGTTGCATCAACTGACAAGGGAAGAAACAGAAGAGAGGGGATAGCTATCTTGCAAGTGCTGCAGGAACCTACAACCATTTGAATGCATTATGAGGGGTGCTGACAGGGTCTAGGAAGAGGTGTGCACCGTTGAAGGGCACTGGAGACTCAAGTTTTGTGATAAATACTTGTCTCATTAAAACACAACCTGGGGGTTCAAGCCATACTTAGGAAATGAGAGACAGAGATTGTGACAATTAAATTCCAATTTAGGATAATTGTTTCTTTTGTGTGAGCTTAGAAGGCAGATTTTCTTTTTATTTACACATTAGCCATTCATGGAGCCTTTGTTAAAGGGATCATATAAACAGCCATGACTTTTCTTTAAGGTGAATGACACGATCTAATCTTCACACAACCTTTCGGTGGTGGGAATCCCAGCTAAAAAGAAAAACATGGTGCTCAGGGAGCTGGGGAGATGGACCAGCTTGTAAAGTGTTTGTTGACAAGCATAAGACCTGAGTTTGGATCTCTAGTACCCACGTAAAAGTTAAGAATGTTCTGGATGTGGTGGCATATACCTTCCATCCGAGCATTTGGGAGGCAGAGGCAGGCGGATCTCTGTGAGTTTGAGGCTGGCCTGGTCTACAGAGTGAGTTCCTGGAAAGACAGGGCTATGTAGAGATGTCTTTTCTCATCAGTCCCCTAAGTCTGGAAGTGCCACTGCCTTGAGGGCTCTCTAGGCAGCTGGTCTAGCAAGTTCATGAAATCCAAGTTCAGTGAGAGACCCTGTCACAAAAAATCAAGGTGGATGGGCTGGAGAGATGACTCAATGGTTAAGAGCACTGGCTGCTCTTCCAGAGGTCCTGAGTTCCAGCCCCAACAACCACAAAGCAGTTCACAACCATCTATAATAGGATCTGATGCCCTCTTCTGGCATGCAGGTGTACATGCAGAACACCCATACAGAAAATATAAATAAAGTTTTTAAATTAAATAAAAATAAAAATTTTGGTGGAAAAGCAATTGAGAAGGACACCTGTCAATTGACCTCTGGCTACCATGTGCACATGCATTCAGGTGTATATGCACACATATATTTTAGAATACACACAGAGACATACAGACAGACACAAACACATAGACAGACACACAGACACACACACACACACACTGCTCAGGGCTAGTAAGACTGCAAGGTACAAGAAAGGCTTTTTGGTGCTGGCAACGCCCACCCCCAAAAGTGACTAATGCAGTTAAAATTCGAAAAAATACTTGAATATTTAATTTAAATTTTTTTTTTTTTTTTTGGTTTTTCGAGACAGGGTTTCTCTGTGGTTTTGGAGCCTGTCCTGGAACTAGCTCTTGTAGACCAGGCTGGTCTCGAACTCACAGAGATCCGCCTGCCTCTGCCTCCCGAGTGCTGGGATTATTTAATTTTAAGATTGACAAAAATGCAAAGTCTATGTTTCATGGAAAAAAAAAACTTCAAAAGATAAAGTGCTTGAGGTCACCTAATTCTTTCCCGGTAGGCTTTGTAAATCACTGGTATTGGGAGGCCAACTGACGGTGAAGCCCACCACCTTGCAGGCTAAGCTAAAACACGGCAAAAGGAAAGCGAGAGAAAAGTGGCAAGCCACCAAAGAAATTACATGTCTCGGGGTTTATTTTTTTAAACACTACAAAGCACCTTTCAATTAACAAGAAAAATATTTAAAAAGTAGAAAAATCAGCAAATTACATGGACAATCCTCAACAGAAGCCATTTAAATCACTTAAAAACCGTGTCGAAGGGAAAAAATCAATTGTGCTAATCAAATGCATTATAATGAAGTTGCAAGTCTACTCTTGCTTAGCAAATTGGCAAAATTTTCTTTTTAGATCGCGTGTTTACAGCTAATGAAGCACGCCGAGTCAGCAGCCTGATTCATGCTCCCGGCATCAGAACGCACGCAGCACTCGTCCTTCTGGGGGGCAATTTAAATCAACAACTTCCATCACCAGGCTGTAGGTACTCAGGTGCTGGCCCACTAATGCCTTGCTTAGTAATTATCATAAGAAAATAAGCAGAAGTACATACACAAAAAAACATTTGCTCAAGGAGCTCACCACAGTATCAACTTGAATAGAAGAACACTGGCCATGTCACAAACATTCAGTTTGTAGACTTTGAAGCTCATAGGAAACATAAAAGGTTCATAAGTGAAATAGGGTGGTGTTGTCTTAAAAATCAAATTTGTAAATTCATCAGTAGGCTGGGGTGTTGCTAAGGATGTATTATGGGTTGTGGAAATGTATGAATCAATTTCAACTTTAAGTCATGTCTGTCTATATGTAGTCTCTCTGTGTCTCTGTGTCTGTCTGTCTCTCTCCCCCCACCTCCGTGTGTGTGTGCGCACGCGCGCGCACATGCATACATGTTTAAACAAAGTAAAATAAACTGATATTATGTACAGTAAAATATCAGTCATGATTGATCCCTTAGAGCAGAGAACCTGCATAGGTGTTGCTAAAGGTGAAAGATTCACATCTTCTGAAGAGAAGTGAGAGTATTTGGATAGCTATTGTTACTCCCGGTTTTTTCTGCTCATCCTACCAGAAAAGCGCAATACACTTGTGAAAGGATGTCATTTTGTCTGAGGAAGTCCATTTGCTTGTACTCTGCCTTTAGAATGATTTCAGGACCGAAAAGGGAGAATGCTCATGATAGCACAAATATGAAGAGCAACATCAAAATCTATAATGCGAATATTTGTTTGCCTAGGGGCAAGCTTTCTAAATCAAAACCTGTGCGAGCTGATGAAAATGTAGCCCAAGCAGGCAGGGTCTGGCCGTGGGCTTTGATTTTGCAGGTAGCGCTGCATAATTTGACTTTAATGTCCAACTTTGTGGAACAGTCTTGTTTTCTGAATTTTGAAGTGTGAAAGAGTGACCGTCTCTCCAAGGAAGAAGAACCCAACTGCTCCATGTACCCAACAAATATTTTCCTAGTCTGCTGTCACTTCCAGAAACAAACAGATTCATTCTTTCTGAAGAAGTTTTTCTGTCATAAGTAGCTCTATGACAAGGTCTTTCTCATTCAGGTAAGATCTGGTGGCCTAAAATGTCTGCCACTGACACTGGTGGCACCATCCCAATACTAAGACCACCATTTTTCTCCATGTCTAGTTTCCCTGTGTCTCTGTCGGATCCTCAACTACTTAACTTTGCCCCAGAAAAGTTTCCAGAACTCTCTCCTGAGGGGCACGGGTTTCTTTCTTGTATCCCTCCCTCCCACATGATCTTAGAACGTATCTGCTGATTGGTGATTGGCTTTGTGCAGCATCAGCATGTGCTGGTCACTGTCCCTCCCTGGATTAGGAGGGACCCGTAGTACTAGCCAGGGCTGCATAGCCATTCTTACACCTAACTAGATCGAAAAGACAAAACAAAAGCCTTTTCATAGAAGACATTTGTATTTGTCTGCCGAGAACACCTTGACAAAATGCCACAGACTGGCTGGCTTAAATAGCAAGCATTTGTTTCCTCATAGCCTTGGACATGTGAATAGATGGGCTTCTCTTCCTTGTTTGCAGACGGCTACATCCTCAGATGGCCTTTCTTCCAAGACTGCCAAGCAGGAGAAAATGTTTTGGTCTTTCTACAACTGATGAACTATCCTCATAAGACACACCGAATGTTACCTGGATGATATAGGTATAAGATGTGGACTATATTGTTTTTCCTCAAATTCAGGTGTTGATGTTCTAGCTTCAGGGCCTCATAACACAGGCAGCATTTGAAGACAGGTTCTTTTTAAGAGGTAATCAAGTTCAAGGGAGGCCATTATAGTGGACCCTAGCCCAATTGCCTTGCGTTTTTGTTTTTAACAAGAGGAATTAGGTCACAGGGAGACAGAGATGTGTTGTTCAAAGAAAGGGGATGTAGCAATGCCTGGTAGGAGGTCCCATCTACCAGTGAAGGAACAAGAGAAGCAGCCACAATGTCAATACTTCCTTTTGAACATCTAGCCTTCAGAATTGTGAGAATCTAGATGTCTGTTGTTGAAGGTGCTGTCAGTCGGAATGGGTCAAACAGACCAGTTTTATATCACTATATGAAAACTCATCGAATTAGGCAGTGCCTTGTGCCCTGCTCCAGGGAGGACGAAAGACTGACTACACTTGAGAATAGCATAGCCATGAGATAAGGCCTGGTGGTCCCACTTCCCAAGCTTGCTCGCCTTCTCTTTGCACTACCTTATCCCTGCTCACAGGACCCAGAGAAGGTGTAAGGAGAAGGCAGGAGACATGTGACTCTACATTTCTCCACACCAGCCATGGAAACCACAGCTCTACCACTGTCTGGGCCAGAGGAGAAGGGAGACCTGGAGAGTCCCTGAGAAGAATGTTTTACAAATATCTCCAAAAGGCGAACGCAACTAAGAGACTGCCTTTGAGTGGAAAGAGATGGAGTGGGAGCTAAGATACCCTTGAGCAGCTCTACAACCCAGTAGGAAAGAGGATTGTGGGATCATATAGTGCAGTATTTCATAAAGGCAGAGAATTATGACTATACCTCCATGAGATATTGTATACCTGTCTTCTCACCAAATCATGTTCTGGGAAAGAGACAGAACAATTTGTAGTTTGCATACCTCCAGCCACTGGCTGGTGCTTGGCATATTTACTGTGCTACTATCTTCCTGGGCTGCAAATGTCAGTGGTTTCTATTTATACATTTTGTATGCATTTATATACTAGACATTGGATGGAGTTAGTTGGATGGTTAATGAGGAAAGAAATTTGTGGTCATATGATTTTCCTAAGGAGAAGCCAAGACCAATCTACTGAAACTGCAAATACAGGTATCAATAAGATGGAAGATGCCACCAAATATTCCCTGTGTACCCTCTGTTGTCCTTGGAATAGCTATTGGTTCCTTGCCAAGATCTTCCAATAGCACTCAATGATATTATGTTCAGTCATGAAGAACCAAATCCCCTTATCATACCAAAAGGAAGGAGGTAGACAGAAAGCATTGATTTCTCATGAGGGACTTTACAAGGTTACTGCTTTTAAGTTACACAACGTTCCTGAGTTTTACAAAGACAGCGCAGTTCATAGGCATTGCGTCATTGTCAAGGTCACGCAGCTGCTATAGGACAAGGTCAGGACTGATTCAGATCCATTTCACTTTTCAACTCTTGCCCTTTCCAGCATAGATTCCCCACCCCCATCTCTCTTTAGATAGACTTTTACTAGCTGATAGCAGGCATGAGAGAGGCATATGAAATATAACTGGACACGGTGCATTCTTCTTTTGATGGGTTTCAATCCAATGAACACATTCAGGAGATCAAAGAATCTCTACTCTTTGCAATCTTTCACTTGCAGCAAGCAGGGAGATCATGGAGTCACACAGTGCTCCTGGGCGTGGAGGATGCTCACTGGGTAAAGTGCTTGCCACACATGCATGAGGAATCAAGATGCAGGATAGATGGTGTGCCCGTAACCCTAGCATCAGGGAGGCAGACACATGAGAACACTGAGGGTTTGCTGGTCAGCCAATCTGGCCTGTCGATGTGCTACATGATTAATATCTGATGTGGGATTCTCCTCTGTTTGTTATGAATATGTTTTATTGCCGTTGGCTAATAAAGAAGTTGTTTTCAGCCCATGGCAGGGCAGAATAAAGCCAGATGAGAAATCTGAACATAGAGAGAAAGGAGGCAGAGTCAAAGAGATGCCATGTAGCTGTCAAAGGAGACAGACACCAGAACTTTACCCAGTAAGCCACAGCCTTGTGGTGATACACAGAATAATAGAAATGGGCTAATTTAAGATGTAAGAGTTAGTTAATAAAAATCCTAAGCTAATAGGGCAAACAGTGTTTTAATTAATATAGTTTCTGTGTGATTATTTTGGATCTGGGCAGCCAAGAAATGAATGAGCATTCTCTGTCTACAAGTATCTTAGAATATAGAATAAAAATCAATAGAGGAACAAACTCAGTCTTGGCCTACAGTAGCTATACACATATCACTCACTCACTCACAGACACACACACAAACACACACAAATATATACACACAACAGTGCTCTTATAGATAAAAGGAAATATTCAGATTTTATTCAGGGATTCTATATATGTACTAGACACATTTCAAAGTATGCTCAGTTTAAGGTCATAGACCACATGTTTAAAAAGTAAGGAGGGCAGACATGAATACTTTGGGGCTTGCTCAGTTTAGCATTATAATGAGCCAAGTTCACTCTAGGTCCTAGAAGAATAAGTCAGAGTCACTCTGTGACTTTTACTGGCTCTTTATCAGTTACTGCAAAGAGTTGCAGGTGAAATCAGAAAGAAAGAACATCTTTCAATGCTAGTTGTCTTTTAAAGGGACAGTGATGTTTTCACAAATGTCGGAGCTTGTCTCTAATGGTACCTGCTTCACACAGTGGCTAAAGGGAGAACTTTCGAAATGGATCAAGCCAACTCTTCCTGAGGAAGTGTGTATGAAAGGCACTCTCTCACGGCTACAACAACAAAAACAACAACGATAATAATAATAAACTATTTTAAGATCAGATACAGGACACTCTTTTAAAGGAATGTTGGAGTCTGCGGCTGTAATTCAATTGGTAGAATGCTTGCCCAGAATGCAAAAGGACCTGAGTTCAGTCCTCAGTAGTGCATGAAACTGGATATGGATGTGCATGCCCATAATCCCAGCTCTGAAGTGAAGGGAGTAGAGGCATGAAGATCCTAAATTCAAGGTCATCCTTGGTTCCATAGCAAGTTCAAGACCAACATGAGCAACATGAGACCTTGTCTGAAAACAATGAAAATTAGATTTTTAAAAAGATTTAGGTTTTGATCTCCAAATATTATTTTTATATTTGGAGTATACTTTAAACATTAGAGAGAAACTTCAAATGTGAATACATATCCTGGAGTAACTTCAGAAACCTGTAAAGCAAAAAGGGACCATTGCTGGGGCAGGAGAATGGGAGAGGGAAAGAGAGGGAATAGCAGGGTACAAGTGATCTGATGGGGTAATGGGAATAGCGTGAGCCTCCAGTTAGGGGGGTGAGAGGGAGAATAAGAAGGGAGGAGGAGGGTAAAATAATAGTAAGGATGTCTCAAAGTTTCACAAGGAGTCATATTATTAGCTATGTACTTAAAAAAATCTATAATACATGTAAGTCTGTGCATAAATAAACACATAGAGTTTAAATGGAATTTTCTCATCTGGGTTGATAACGTTTTCTCCAAGAGTCGAAGATCACCTAACAAAACCCCAAACACCAAGCATAAGAAGCCCTCTTTTGAGTTGTCATTTGGGGTTCCAAGACAAACATGCAGCCTATTGCTTTTGATTGGAACCCAAAGGTGGAAGGTAAGTTCCTATTGCTGAAGAAACCATGCATTTCAGGCACAGAGAATCTGTCACTTTTTTAAAATTATTCAAAATTATTTAGAATATTTTAGAATAACTGAAGTTAATTTAAATTATTTAGAATAAAATTTTAATTTTTTTTATTTTTAAGATTATAATATAATTACATTTCCCTGCTTCTTCTTTACCCTCTAAGCCCCAGAGGACAACAAGCTGGATCTAACTGAAAGCCTCCATCATGAGGGCTAGCTTTCTTAGTCTTAGAAGGTGCCATGCAAGCTTCTAAAGGAGGGAAGCAGCCAAGACTCCTACACAGCTATGATGCCTATGAACCACCACAACAACCAGAATGGCATGATAATCCTCGGAGTACATTAGTGGCACACGTACCTTGGAGATAACCAACGCTTCCCTAGTTGAACTTAAGACCAGTCCAACAAGAGGAAAACTCATGTCTGGTACTGGAAACCTAGCTAGCTACCCAGGGCAAGTGAAATCATGGCTCTTGGGGAGAGAACCTATAATCACTACTCTATTAGACCAGTATAATGCCTTCATTGGGCTATCTAGGAGGAGTCCCAGTGAAGGCCCAGTATCAAGGGTATAAAGGAAGCAAGAGGCCTCGAATCAGTTCAATAACTCACTGCACTGAAAACTTACAAGTAAAGATAAATGTTCTAAAGGATAAACTGTGTGACTCACTGGGCCACACTCCAGCTTCCACACCACGGTTTTTTTTCTTTTAGTTGTTTCCTGTTTGTTCATTTGTTTGTTTGTTTTGGACTTTGACTTTTTTGGTTTTACTTTTAAATTTTGTCTTGTGGGGAGGTTGCAAGGGCAGAGGGCAGAAGTGAGGGGATGGGGAGATGAGTGGGATCGGGATGCATGATGTGAAATTCACAAAGAATCAACAAAACATTAAAAACAAAAACAAAAAAATGACAATAGCTGAAGCATAGTAATAACCCAAACAGCCACTGGTAGATGCATAAATTAAGATAATGTGGTCTGCATGCAGTAGGATGCTACTGAGTCCTGTGATGTGCAGCAGCTGGGGTTTATCTGGAGCAAATGATGCTAAATAAAATAAGACAGCACAGGAAGACTTCACTGTTACACTATTACAGCATTTAAAATGGTCAAATGCACTAAATTAGAAGCTGAAATAATGCTTGCAAGAGGCTGAGTAGAGGAATAAGTTGGAAGATAATAACCAATACATATAAAGTTTCTGAAATACTATTTTCCTATTTCTCTCATTCTCCATATGCATACATATCCAGGTACATGTGTACATGCATGTGTGCGCACACACACACATACATACCCACACACGCACAGGACTGCATTTTGTGTGCTCCATTTCTATTACCACATGTTTTAATTGCTGCTAAATCAATCTGAGCTGATGAGAGTTTAACCAATCACTATCATTTTTTATTTTTTATCTTTACTATCACAGTTGTGCGCTTATTCTGCACTAGCCCCTCTTTCTGGTATTTGAGGATATTAAGCAGAGATTATGAATTTTCCAACTCTGCATCCTTTGGAATCCAAGCTGCCACTTGTCTGTGCTGGAATGAAGATTCCTTTTGGCACTGGTGAGACTGCCTTCCTTCCAGATTCTTCAGGATTTAACATGCCAGCTACTAATGGGCTCAGCTCTCCATGCAAAACCCTAGAAGTAGCATATGGTGGAACTGCATATCCTTTCCAAAAGGCCCAGCTACCCTCCCTCTCTAGTCCTAATCCTTTTATAGAACAAGGCCCAGATACATTTTTTTTTGTATTTCCAATGATTTTAATCTTGATGGTGTTGGAATACCAATATTGAAAGTTCAACATAAAAACTGGTCATGTAATGGGAAAACTCCCAGACCTGGCACAAACAAATGTGGAACTATGCTTTGGCAACACTTCCTCAAACAAGATTAGGTTCAATTCCCATAGAGTTAATACTCCCACTGAATGTGGCCTCTCAACAGCACTCTACAAGCGATAAAAGGAAACCAGCCAGCAGAAAGCTTCCAGCAATAACATGAGAAAAGTTTGTTTCCTAACACTTCAAACTTACAGAAGAAAATGTTATGCTATTAGTTGTAATAAAACATGTATGTTTAAGACCACTAGGATTGTTAAAAGGGGAAAACGTCACAATGAAAGATGATGTACGCAACATAACCAGACAAGATGGAAAATAAAATAAATGAAATAGTTACTGGGATTACGCTCAATAGAGAGATTAAATGGCATATTCTCTCAACTGAAGAGAGCATTTCTGAACTGGAAGGAAGCTATACCTGAGAAGATGCTAAAGAACAGCCTGTGCTCCATTTCAGAAAGACATGGAAAGCTAAATAAAAAGTTTAATGTATTTCTGAACTGCGTCATAGAAAACCAGAGTAGACGAGATAAACACAACGTGGTAAGATCTGTGCTTTCAAAGAAAATATTTTGAAACTTTACAGATTGAAAAAAAAGAATGAATACTCATTCTTTTGATGTAGGACACTAAGTTCCAAGCAGGAATAATTAAAAGAAATGAAATCTAACTAGATCTATAGTAGTAGAACGAGATACTGGATTGCACAGTGCTAAGCTAAGGATAAATTGTTGAATCTTGACCAGAAAAGTTTCCTCATTCTAATTGGTGGCAGTTAATGCAGAGGCTCATAACTGCTCAAGATGCTGAGAAAAAGCAATGACTGAGTTCTCATCCCTAAATGAACATTTCTGTTCACCTCCCTCAAGGCTCCCGCAACATCATGGAAGACAAGGTGGAACAGAACAAATGTAAGAGCAAGAGGTTGGGGACAACGCTGGGAAATGATGCCCTCTGCGCCCACAAATCCACCACAGCGAGGATGGCCTGCACAAGACCAAGCCAAGAAGATGAGGCAAGGTTCTAGCATCCCTGAGTAATCCTGCTCAGACACACAGAGAACAGAATGGGAGAGACAGATGCTTTGAGGCCATGTCTGGGAGGCATGGTAAGAGGGAATAGAGGTGGATTTCACCAAGATATAAATGTATGGAATTGTCAAATAATAAAATATTATTTAAAAATGTTTTAAAAAACAAGAAGAAAAGATATTTTCTAAAAGGGTCTTTAATATATGAATTAAATTAAATAAAAAGGAATGATAGCAGATTTCTCGTCAGTGACAACAGACTAGAAAGAAATGAAACACTAAGATGCAGATGATAAAAAATACTATCTTCTATAGTCACATCAAAATTTCACACTGAAATTTTATATTCAGTTAAATCTTCTAATAAATAAAGTGAAATAAAGATAATTTTCAGTCGTAGTTTATAAAGCTTTCTATCAATAAACTTTCACTGACAGAGATCAAAGTACGGGAATTAAACTGAGAGGCAAACCCAACTCATCATGCTTATGAGGACTTTGCTGACAGAACCATCTCCCTGTGCTTCTATTAATTCTTAAGTCACTTTTTGAAATATTAGCCCTTCAGGGAATTTGTCAATTTCATCGGAGTTTAATGTGTAAAAAGAACCCCATCTCTTCAGGCTAGCCTCCTAGCTGACTGGGTAATGATATACTTAATCTTTACCCTTGATAATTAGTATTTTCTATTTCCTGTGTTTTTCAACATGATTTTACTAATTTTATTAGTTCTTACAAAGAACCAGCTTGCATCTCCTTCATTATTCCTCCATTGCTTACTTTCTACTTTATTTTCAGTTTTCTTTCCTCTGACTTTCTCTGCCTTTGATGAGCCTATCTTCTTGAAATTCTCGAAATAAAAGCCCACCGACTTTAAAGCTGGGAAGCTTCCAAGCCTCACGCTTTCCTTTAAGTGTGGCTCTTTTGGCAGCTCTTAGTTGCAAAGATTTTATTTCCATTTCACATAATTCAAAATCATTTCCGATTTTTTTTATCATTTAGCCAACAAAATTTTACAGATCTGTTGTCAGCTGTGTCTGGGGGCAAATGTCTGTAAGCCCAGTACTTGGGAGGTGGAGGCAGGGGTGATCCATAGTTCAAGTTCAACTATATAAGAACTTTGGAACTAGCGTGGGATACAGGAAACCCTGTCTCAAAAAAAAAAAAGAAGTGTTAAATTTTCAACATCGGAATTTTTTCTGATATCTTATGACTGAATTCTAAATTCTTTTCCTTAAAATCATGAATCTGTAATATCTTGACTTTATTGGGGTATTTAATTGCCAGCATATGATTTATTTGGGTGTCTGATCCATATGTGCTTGAAATAAAAAGCACATTCTCCCCATGATGGTAATAATTCAAAATGAGATCTGTTTGTTACAGCTGGCAATCTCCTTGAAACCTTCTCCATCCCTTCTGTGAATTCCATTCATGACTGAGAGCAATGCTGTGGATCGCTAGGTACGTGTAGAAGTGCCATTGGTCCTTTACAGTCTTCCCAACAATCCAAGTCTCACTCATGTTGGAATTTATACCCGGTTTGTCTTCCACAATAAAGTAACCTTATTTCCACCGCCTCTTTATTCTTGCTATTTCTCCTTGCCCTACACCCCGCCCCTTTTTGATATCAATCTACCTTCTGTGTCCTTACTATTTGCATCATATATCTTTTTTCAATTCATTTACTTTCAACCACGTTTGAATTAAAATCCATCCCTTTTCTTTTAAAGATATTATATTTTAACAATGCAATCACTTGTATGTGGCATATGGGGCAGCGTGTTAATTTTCTTGGAAGCCAGGAGAGGGAATTGGATGCCCTGGGGTTGGAGCTCCTGGAAGTTTTGAAAAGCCAGACCATGTGTTCGGGGAAGCAAACTTGGATCCTCTGGAAGAACGATATACACTCTTAACTGTTGAGCAGTTTATCACCATAAAGACCTCATTTAGGAGTTTACTAAACCCAGCATGTAGTTAGACTCACCCTTTTAAAAAAAAATCCAGTTTGATAACATGCTTTTTAATTGGAATGTACTGTAAGTTTTTTATACTTATGATAATTATGAACATATTTGCCTGTAAGTCTATATGATTGCCATTTATTTCTCATACTCTTTCTTCTTTTTCTTTTCCAATATATTTGTTTCTCTTTTCCTGTATCTTTTGGGGTAATGTAATAATGCAGTCTTTTGGTTTTGTGTGTGTTTGTGTGTGTGTGTTTTATCATAATGCTAATTATGTTGCCTCTTTTAGCTACCTCTTTTCTGACATTGTACTTATTTCTTTAGGTTTTGCATTAGTTTTTAACATATCACAACCTATATAGAACTATTTTATTACAATATCACATAAAACAGAAGAAAACTGCAACAAGGTAATTCTCTGTGTCTCCCAAACAATGTGCTATTATTGAATAATTTACTCTCTCAGGTTATAATACCCCTATGAAAGGAGACTGTAATTTCTGTTTTAACTGCTGTCTTAGTTTGGTTTTCTGTTGCTGTGATAAAACACCATGCCTGAAAGCAATATGGGGAGGAATAGCTTTGTTTCAGCTTATAGCTCTCAGGTCATACATCACCACTGAGGGAAGACGGGATAAGGACTTAAGACAGGAACCTGAGGCAGGAACTAAATCAGAAGCCATAGAGGCTCCTTACTGTGTTGTTCTAGCTCATTCTCAGCCTGCTTTCCTATACAAGCCAGGACCAGTGAGCTTTCCACAGTGAGCTGGGCCTTCCCACATCAGTCAGTAATCAAGACTTGCTTGAAGCCAATCTTATGGAGGCATTTTTTTCCCATTAAGGTTCCTTCTTCCATGGGGCAGAATGATTGTAAAAGCCAGAGGAACAGGAGGTCTATTGTGAGATTCTATAGCTGTTGGAAGCTCCACCCAACGAAGTCTCACCAACATGGCTACCTAAATGCAGCCAAAGAAGAAGGATACCAATAGACATGCTGACATGAAATAAGGAAACCCCATGAAGCCTCAGCCTTAGACAAAGAACTACAGGAAACTAAGAATCTTAAGAGAGGGAGACATAGTCTTCCCCAGGGAAGAGCACACCAACTGATTATCCAGTAGTAAACAGACAGCCTTGAAAACATAGACATACAAGTAGCAGTCTACAAAGGTTGTATTTATATATTTAGGAACATGCATGAACACAAATATGTAACAACAGTCAATGAAAGATGTCATCAATCTGAAGATGGGAAGTGGATGGGATATACGAGTGGTTGGCAGGAGGAAAGGGAAGGGGGAAATGATGTAATTATATTATAATCTCAAAAAAAAAAACAAGAAAAATTAAAGAAAAATTCCTTTTCCCAGATATATCTATGTTTGTGTGAAACTGACAAAAGGCAATCATTATCTTTAGATGTTGCCTTTTATGACATATTCCCTTAACTTATAACTGCTCATGCATCACCTCAATTCTGGTTTTTGAATCAAGTCAAAAATCTGCAGCTTTCTGTTTGAGTGCTAGCTGACCCACGTGTGTGGAGTCTAGCATGTGTGTGCATAAAAGAAACTGTATTGGTAGAGATTTTGCCTAGCTTTGCTCCTTTGAGTTTTTGAAGCATCTAATTCCCACAGGTTTCTGCTTCTTTTTTGATTTGCTCCTGTGCCTTCAAATAGTTAGCTGTTTCTCAGCAACATGCTCACTAACCTTCTAGGTTTCTCTCAGTCTAACCAAGCTGACAGTCAAGATTAATCATCACGAGGCTCTGCTCTGTTTACTTGACACTCTCACGTATCTCTGTAAGCCAAAAATACACAAGTCCTGCTCTTTGAAAATGTTCATATCATCTATGAATGAATCTTATCATTCCAACTGCAATCCACCTCCAAGAGTTCCCGCAGTCATCATTTCCAGCACTGCCATGAAGTTCAAGGTCATAGTTTCTTTTGATATTCAAGAACATCTCTTAGTTGTGAACACCCGCAGAATCAAAGAGAACTTACACAATCCAATACACAATGGCACAGCCAACATTTCCATATCAAAAGGGAGAACAGAAAAATAGTAAAGAAGGATGGATCAATACAAGACTAAAATCTGGAAAGGTAAACACTGAATCCTGTAGTCCCATGACCTGAATCCACTGCATAGCATGCCATGATGTAATCCCTCAAATTTCCTCATCAGCACCAATTCTAAAAGTTGAAATTTACAAAATATACTTTGAAAATGAGGTCAATTACTAAGTGAAGTATGTCTGAAAATGCCACAGAAAAACATGTCAGTTTCTAAACTAATTATAATTAATCAATTCAGTTTTTAATCAGTTCAATTTCTATGGTTTCTTAGAGGTTTTATTGCTGCAATGAAATATCACGACTAAAAATCAAGTTGGGAGAAAAGGGTTTATTTGGCTTACATTTCCATATTTTTGTTTATCATCAAAGGAAAGCCAGGACAGGAACTCAAATGGGGGGGGAAAGCTGGAGGCAGGAGCTGATGCAGAGGCCATGGAGGGGAGCTGCTTACTGACTTGTTCATCATGGCTTGCTCAGGCTGCTTTTTTATAGACCCCAAGACCATCAGTTCAGGGATAGCAATACCCACAATGGGCTGAGTCTTCCCCATCAATTCACTAATAAGAAAATGCCCTACAGGCTTGCCGATAGCCCGATCTTATGGAGGTATTTTCTTAATTAAGGTTCCCTCTACTCCACTGACTTTATATTGTGTCAAGTTGACATAAAACTATACAGCAAAGGTGTTTGAAATGTTCCAGTGCTGCATCATCAATCCCTCAGTATATATTTGATGTACAAATCTACATGAGGAAATCAGAAGTAGTGGAAACATAGGTTTATTTATTGGTGTTACATGTAGGAGTATAAATGATTCTAAGGAAGTTGCATCACTGATTGCTTATTCTACAACCTTGGGGATGGAGAATCATTGTTCATCTTATAAGTTTCAAGGAGTTCCTGAGGCCTTTGAGTTCTTTGCTTTCTGAGTCTTAATGTACCTCCTTTGGAATGCGCCAAATCAAAAGCTTCATTTAGAATGACAAGTTGCCCAGCCCCAATTAACACATCTATGACACATCTCCCACACTTAAGGCTCAGGGATCATGGAAGACAGGACAGAAAGATTATAAGCACCAGAGGACAGAGCATGTAGGGTGAGACTGTGTCTTCTATGTAGAAGAGGAAAGCTATACCCATGAAATATCTACAATATGGCTACCTAAACAGGAACTGAACGATGATAACATCAGTTGGCATACCACCATGGATGGGGAAATCTCTTGGGTGAAGATCTACAGATGGTTAACTGCAGCTGAGAGAGTGAGAATTTGTAGTCCCCAGGGATGAGACCCCCCTAAATGGTTATCCAATACCAAGCGTTCAGTCCTTAAAATGTATACATACAAAGAACACTAAACAAGTTCAACAAGGTCACATTTATGTATTTATTCACGTGTGTGTGTGTGTGTATGTGTGTGATGTGTGTAAAACAGTAATAAAGAAATAAAGGCCATGAATTAGAAAGGAAATGGGGGAATGGCATAGGAAGTGTTGGAGAGGGGGGTGTGTTGTAACTATATTTTAAGTAAATAAGATAAAATAAAGTGGAGATAAATTTGAGGATGAAACTATGCCCCCCCCACATACACATGTGCACCCAAATGTATACATCATATGTACTTGTACATATCACACACACACACACACACACACACATACTTCACAAAGAGATTATTAACAAATATTCAGGAAGGATTTTGACAGCATTTTCATTACATTACTGACATCACCCCATTCTCTTTCTGTCCTCTCTCAAGTACTCCTTCCCTTCTGCTACCCATCTCACTCTAGCCATTGAAAGATCAAGTTAGACTTAGTATAGTCATGAAAGATTGAGAGGGTGACCCCCGAATGCTGCACAAACCCCAGAACTCTGAACCAGCTGATGACACTGCATTACATTCTTTACCCTGAGTTTAAGAGAAATCTTTCTAGGAAGAAAAAAAAAACATACGTATGTAGAAATAAGGGCGGCCGGGGCTTCGTCCCCAGCACCCCAGCCGCCTGCTCGGCTAGCTTATGCCCGAAATAATTACACAGAAACTGTATTCATTTAAACACTGCCTGGCCCGTTATCTGTAGCCTCTTATTGGCTAGCTCTTACATATCGATCTAACCCATTTCTAGTATCCCTGTAACACCACGAGGTGCGCTTACCAGGGAGGATCTTAACCTGCGTCTGGCTGGAGTGGGAGCATCATGGCGACTCCTTGACTCAGCTTCTTTCTCCCCCAATCCTATTCTGTTTACTCCACCCATCTAAGGGTTGGCCTATCAAATGGGCCTAGGCAGTTTCTTTATTAGTTAACCAATGAAAGCAACAGATAAGATACAAGACCCACCTCCATCATTTCCCCTTTTTCTGTTTAAACAAAAAAGAAAGGCTTTAACTTTAACAGTAAAATTACATATAACAAAACAGTTATCAAGTAAGAATTACAGTTACAATATTTATATCTATTTTATCTCTTATCATAACTAAGGAAAACTATAACTATCTATCCATTCTTCAACTCCATCAAAGACTCCAGAAGGATATAATAATACCTAAGTAAACAGGAAGTCCAAAATTCTAGAAATGACAGAGACATCTCGCTGCCTGGACAGTCATCCAAAGTTCCTCTGTACCGTTGGGGCATCCATCTTCGGCCTACAGGCCCATGGTATCCAGAGACATTTCCATGAAGCAGGAAATTTCAAAGGCAGTTCAGTCACTGTCTGTTGTGTCCTGCAGAATGTCTCGTAGACTCTTTCATGAATCAGGAACCCCGAAAGATCATCTCACCTTTAGGCAAGTTTAGCAGTCCTCTCTCTGTGGGTTCTCTGTGTCCAGTTTATGCAGCAGTCCAGGCAAGAGCAGTTTCTTGCCCAAATGGCTATCAAACTCCATAAGGATCCTCTTCAATGCCCATCTTCCTCTTGAAGTAGATTGGTGCTGCCAGGAGCAGAGTGTCTCATTGTCATGAAAAGTCCTAAGTTATTAAAACATTTAAATGCCATATTCTGCAGCCTTTGAGAGATATGAAGAATGCCTATCTAACTAAAATATATCTCTATATATCTAGAAAATCTAACTAACATGACTACAAGCTTGACTATTATCCATTAACAACCTATATTTCCTAATTATACATTATATTTTAAAATGAACTACGCAATCACAATATCTTAATCAAGATCAGAAATACATATACATATAACAAAATTGACCTTAAAATCCATACCAATGCAAATTATTCATATCTATATCATATCCCCCTTTAAATGTAAAAGCATATTTATAAACAATATTTGGGAACATGGGCGCAGTTTTTTCTCTCCAAACTGCTTCCTGCTGAATGGGGGCGCTGTTAATCATATCTTTCATGGGGTAACCTGTGTGCCAGGTTCATCTCAGTTGGCAGTTGAGTGAAGTAAATTTTTTGAAGATGTTCACAGCAACCTTTCAGGAGGGCGAGGTCTATCATACCAAATCGGAATAGATGCAATCCATAGGGTCACATCCTCTGTGAAAACAAAAGAAGACCCTCTCCAAAGCATCATATCCTTAGACCCAAATTTTGAAATCGTAATACCCTTATATCCATTCTGGTTTAGCTTGGCAGCCCATGTAATGAAATGTCTCTCTGTAGTTAGCTCCTTCACAGTCAAAAAATTTAAAGAAAACAGAATAATACAAAGAATCCAGACTCTCTGTGAATTTTCCATTTTTATGTGGCTTATTTTTTTTTTATTTATTTTAATCTATAACTATCTGTACTCTGTCTCTTTAAAGCTATGGGCCTGTAGGCCGAAGATGGATGCCCCAACGGTACAGAAGAACTTTGGGCGACTGTACAGGCAGCGAGATGTCTCTGTCATTTCTAGAGTTTTGAAAGTTGCTTATTTCTTGTTTGCTTAGATAATATTGTATCTTTCTGGAGTCTTTGGAGTTAAGAATAGTTAGTTATAGTTATAGTTTTCCTTAGTTATGATAGAGATTATTGTAATTTTTACTTGATAACTGTTTTATTATATGTAATTTTGCTATGTTTAAGTTAAAGCCTTCCTTTTTGTTTAAACAGAAAAAGGGGAAGTGAAGTGATGTGGGAGTGTCATATATCAATCTGTTGATTTCATTGGTTAAGTAATAAAGGAACTGCTTGGCCCTCATAGGTTAAAACATAGGTGGGAGGAATAAACAGAATAGCATACTGGGAGGAAGAGGAAGTGAGCTCAGACTCGACAGCCCTGCTCTCTGGAGCAGAGAAGCCATGCTCCAGTCTCCCGGACAGACGTGAGCAATGAAGCTCCAACCCAAGATGGACGTAGGCTAGAATCTTCCTGGTAAGCGCACCTTGGGGTGCTTACACAGATGATTAGAAATGGGCTAGTCCAGGTGCGAGAGTTAGCCCAGAAGAGGCTAGATAGAAATGGGCCAAGCAGTATTTAAAGGAATACAGTTTGTGTGTTGTTATTTCGGGGCATAAGCTAGCGGCTAGGGTGCTGGGGACGCCGCCTTGGCCGCCCCTTATTTCAACATACGTATTTATTAAGTTCAAACTGAGTAAATTGGAAAAAATTAATTAAAAAAGATAAAGATGAATTTTGAGCCCTACCTTGACAGAGCACACCCCTTCAGAGTTGATAGTTACAAATGGAATCAATATACTTGTGATGTTATGTATTTTTCTAGGATATACAGTAGAAAATATAAACACGAGTGCAAACAAGTCAGGCTAGTCATATTGATCTCTATGTGACTAGAATTTAATGTAAAATGTAACCATGATAAATGTTATTTCCTCCAAATACTGTGATCAGTACGATTGATAGATTTGTGGCTTCCCGTTGGTCCTCTCTGTTCTTCCGAATATAGGAAGAGTATGAGTCCTTCGCCACCTGGTTCCAACCTGCATCTGCAGCCTTGCTTAAATTATTTCATGTCAGATTCACAATGCTCACCCAGAGTTCCAGAGTCCCCCCCGCCCCCGTTCCTCCAGGCAGGAGGCATTCTGGAATTGGCATTCATACACACCTTGCTGAAGCAATCTATAATTAGACACAGTACCCTGAGAGCGAAGCCTCTCATGCTAACGACTCCCAGCCAGCTTCATCCTGATATAATGAATGTACAGTAACCTACATATACTTCAAATGTATACTCTAATGAATTTTGAACTATATATATATACTTAAAAATATAAACTATACTACAAAGCCAGCCCCAGAACAGCCAAAGATACACAGAGAAACCCTGTCTTGGGAAACAAATATAGATATATAAACCATATATGAAATTATCACTACAATCAAGAAAATGAATAAATCTAGTAGTTTCTCCATGCCCTTTGTCCATCCCTCCCCTTGTTTCCATGTTGGCTAATAGTTCCAATCTCCATCATCAGTACAGATTAATTTGCATTCCTAGAATTTTATGTAATATAGAAAAATACGTTCTTGTATTTTCTTTTATTTTTTAAATAGCGGAAATATAGAGGATTCCTTTACATATGTCTTTTGGTGAAAGTATATATGTATTCTTGCTGGAATTTCTTGGTGACACAGGTTTTACCTGATCAACATTAGATGATACAGTGGAACAGATTCCCCCAAATGGTCCATTCATACAACCATCCTATAACTGCATGACAGGGGGAGGATGTGGCTCAGTTGGTAGAGTGCTTGCCTAGCATGCACAAGTCCTGGACTTAATTCCTAGCATTCCATATAGGGTGGCACATGCCTGTGATCTCAGCATTGGGGAAGATCACAAGTTCAAAGTCAACCTGACTCTTTAAAGCCAGGCTGATGGGATACATAAGACATTGTCTCAAAGCAGCAAGGACAAGAGATACAAAGACTAAAACAAACAAAGTAAGCAGTTCATGATGGTCCAAGTCGTCTCATGCTGTCATAAACTCTGGGTATCATTTTTTCTTTATCTTAGCCTTTCTGGGGAGCACACAGTGGTATCATACTGCAGTTTTGATACATGGGTCCCTGATAATTAGTGGAATGTATTGGTCACCTGGAGATGAATTCTTGATGAGATTCTTTCATCTTTTGCTTGTGTTTTTTAGTGGTTTGTCTTTATTTTCATCTGAAGGGGTTTTTAATAGACTGAAAATTTGATTATTTTTAATCACATAATATTTATATTGATCATCGGAATTGTTTTGATTTATTGGAATTTTACACAACGCACACAGGTTACAATCACTTTCCAATCCTCTCAGGTCATCCACCTTGTGACCTCCCCAAAACAAAAGAAGAAGAAGAAGAAGAAGAAGAAGAAGAAGAAGAAGAAGAAGAA
>JABTXL010000003.1:5227191-5243535 GCA_025134845.1 Neodon shergylaensis | reverse complement strand
TGGATGGATGGATGGATGGATGGATGGATGGATGGATGGATGGATGGGCGGGCAGATGGATGGATGGATGGATGGATGGATGAGTGCGTGCGTGGGAGGATGGATGGATGAGTGGGTGCATGGGTGGATGGATGGATGGATGGATGGATGGATGGATGGATGGATGGATAGATTGATGGATGGATGGGCAGGCGGATGGATGGATGGATGGATGGATGGATGGATGGATGGGCAGATAGATGGATAGATGGGTGGATGGGTGGGCAGATGGATGGATAGATGGGTGGATAGATGGATGGATGGATAGATAGATTGATGTAGTAGCCTAATGAGACTCCATGTAGACCAGCATCCCATATGTTTAATCTGAGGGTTTGAAATGTTGTTGTCCAGGTAGGATTAGAGCAAATAGTGTTGACCTGATTCTTAGGAGACATGCTTGCCTCATTGTGTTGTTTTAGCTGCAGCCCAAGCCGAGCAAAAGCAGGGCCTGCTCACAAACATGATTATGCCAGATGGGAAACTGATTAAACAGGCCAGCTAGCAGTATCTGTTCATCTTAATTAGGGCATAGCTTGAAGATGGCTGCCTGAAATCCAATCTCATCCCAACCAGAAGCAATGGAAATTGCCAAATAGGCTGCTTCCTCCCTAAGAACATGAGTCTGAGATGACTGTAATTTCTTTTAAAAACACATTTCAGGGGAAAATTGATCTCATTTGTTAGGGTATCATTTGAGGAAGGTCCAAATTACAGAAGATAAATATGGAAAATGACAAAATCAGTCAAAAACGGATGATAAACAGAACAAATGGAGTCCACCCTCTATTGCTTAGGGCTTAGGCATTTTTGAGGAAAAGGAGAGGCCACATCCCATAGTGCTTTGTTTCTTCCTCCAGCAGGACAACATCTACCTTCTGAAGCTAACAGTGATTTCACTCTTCAGTACTGCTAAAGCTCTGCCACTCCGGAGTGCAGCCTGGGGCAAGAGGGTTAGTCATTTTGAAGGCCCCTATCTCCCAGTGGGTGGAGGACCGAGAGGGAATTTACAGCCTTCCATACCCCCGGGGCAGGAGCAGGGTCACAAAACTACCTATGGGCTACTGTTCCTTTAATCTGGTTAGGACAGCCACTGTTACCAGGAGAGTTCTGGCAGCCTTGACTAATTAAACAACTTGCCCCTGGTCACAAGGCTGAAAAGCAGAAAGTCTGTGAGTGAAAAGTAGGAAGCCCTGTTATAGGGTCCTTTGTCATACAGCCTGACACTAGGGTTTCAGGAACTATCTGTCACGTGGACAGAGGAGGAAGAAAAAAGGAGGTACCAAGGATAGGTAGTTGCGTGTGTGTGTGTGTGTGTGTGTGTGTCTGTGTGTGTGTGTGTGTGTGTGTGGCGGGGGGGGGGACTTGGACTTTCCTAACATCAGTTTAGTAATTATTCCCTGATTATTCTGAGCCCTCTAGTGTATAAGCCAACTTTCTCTATAGATCAGCCTGTGGGGGTGGGATTTTGCCAGCAAGCCAATTTACATGGTGTATCCCACCCGATGGAAGAACGCTTGAGGCAAAGTGACAAATTCACACTAACGTTGACTCATCAGTCTCTAAACTTGGTTAACAGCAGGTCAGTCCATGAGAGACAGCCCGCTCAACTGTCTTAAAATGATCCCTTTCAGAGCTAATAAGATCCAGCCGTGGGCCACAGTAAATCTGTCCGGGAAATGCCCACCTCCGGGGTCACTTACAGAGAACTGTTCATTAGGTCGTTAATAAAGGATAACTCAGTTTGAATCAAATACAAAAACATAAGCTGCTCATTAGCAGCATCGTAGGTACTTGAAAAGTACCTGGGAGCTAACTTAGTGGTCCTTAGGACATAGTCATGATTGAAGGGATGCTGGAGACTGTATCCCATTTGAATCTAAGTGCATCTTAAGTGCAGCCTGTCTTGGATGGAAAAGGAAAGGAAAGTATTTTTCTTTTACCGTCTAGGGCCTGTAGCCTGGTTCTGCGCTTCTCAAAACTCTACTGCAAAGAATATTAACCTTGGAATTTCCCTAGTGAATAATGAGACATACAATCCTGTAGTGTACCTTTAGGAAACCTGAAATGGTAAGGAAGCCGTTTCAGCAGGTGAATGATTTACTATTGGCTTGAACCCACGTCTGAGCAGCCTTCTCTGATGAATATCCCGCAATGTCAATCTGCAGAAAATAACAGACTGTAGATAAAGCATCTACATCATACCTGCTACTCTCGAGGCTGAGGGACCATTGCAGACGTGAGCCATGAGCCCACCTTGGACATCCAGAAGATAAGGTTTAGTGGCTCACTCAGGACAATGAGAGATCAAAAGTAGCTAACGATAAAGAGAACAGTTGTACTATAGTAACACTTCTGTGATGCGGTCTCTCTGTTTCTTTCCATCGATATTTTCTCGAACTATCATCTCCCTTTGTCTTCTGTGATACGCAAGATGATACCGTGCTAATATGATGAGATAGGAGAGGTAAAGGGTGATGGTTTTGTGGCCCAGCAAAATATGTGAGAAGAAGATTCATTGAGCCGTGAAAATTCCAGTTGGTGGCAGGTAGCTAAAGCCTCAGACAGCAAAAGCATGGATAAGGGAGACTTCTATACTAAAACGATTTTTAAAATAATATTTTATTAGTTCTTTGAGACTGTCATACGATATATATCAATGATATCCAGCCCTCCTTCTCCAACTGCACTCAGATCCAACTCCACCTCCCTACCCACCCAACTTCATTCATGTCCTCCTTTAATTTTTCAAATCTGTCAAATCTGATTTGTGCTAGCCAAATATTATTGAGTGCGGGGACATTCCCTAGAGCAGTGGTTCTCAATCTGGGGGTTTAACAACCCTTTCACAGGGGTCACCGTCTTCTGCATATCAAATGTTTACATTATGATTCATAACAATACCATAATTTCAGTTGTCAAGTAGCAGCCAAAATAATTTTGTGGTTTGGGGGTTACCACGACAGGATGAACTGTACTAATGGGTGACAACCTTAGGAAGATTGAGAACCGCTGCCCTGGAGCATAATCAAACTCCCAGAGGTTGCACTCTTTAAAAAAATCTCTCTTTCCCAGCAGCTCTCAAGGCCAGTATCTCCTCGGCTAGTAGTGGGCCCTTGTGCTCACCTCCCCACTCCATTCTTGGAATTTGTTCAGCTTGAGCTTATGCAGGTCTTATGCATGCTATCACAACCACTCTGAGTTCATATGTACAACTGTCCTGTTTGTGTCCAGAAACCACTATTTCCTTACAATCATCTAGCACCTCTAGGTCTTATCATCTTCCTATCCTCTCTTGTGCAATGGTCCCTGAGCCTTGAGAGTAGCAGGTATAATGCAGATGCTTTATCTACAGTCTGTTATTTTCTGCACATTGACTGTTGTGGGATATTCACCAGAGAAGGCTGCTCAGACATGAGTTCAAGACAATAGTAAATCTTTATTAGCCAGTTAGCGACTACACTGGGCATTTAGGATCCCAGTATAGCACTGATTCCTTCCCAGTGGGAGCTTTTGTGTTCTGGGTTGACATACTATAATTCGCAAGAACAGTTAGCCAGAAGTCAAAAGCAAGGTTAGTACATTTAGAGACTTTACCAGAACTATGGACTTTGATGGATTAGGTGTTTGTTTTCATTCTTGACAGGTGGTGCTGTCTATGTGCTGAGTTTTACAGCCTGAACGACATAGAGTCAGTTATGCTAAGGTCTGGGGGGCGGTCTACTAAGTCTGGGACCCTGTTACATTGACAAGTTGTGTTCTCTACGTTAATCATCAGCTAATACAAGAGAAAGCTTCTCTGACGCGGGATGCGCTAATCTATGGGAATAGTGACCAGTCATTAGGAGTTATTTTAATAGGATTCCCATTTAGCAGAATAAGGGTGGTCTATGCCATATCTAGCCACAAGTTCTTGGACCCAACAACAGTGTCACTATGGGTTCCTTCTTCCATCCATAAGGGATCGAGTCTTAAATCCAATAAGAAAGTGTTCAGTCACTCTAAAACATTTGTGGCTCAGTTGCATCTGCAGGCATATCTTGCCAGGGTAGTCATGATTGTAGCTTGCAGGGTTCACAGCTGTGTGAGACTGATGATAACTTTTCTTCTCTGGCAGTTTCATCGTGCCTTCTAGCACCTGAAAACTGCCCAGAGGGAAAATAATTCAATCATACTTTCGGCTTCTTTCTAATAAAATTTGATAGTCTCCACATTTCTGTTAAAAGACAATGCTTTACCTAACTCTCTCTATGTCTGCTGGGATAGTATGTCCATTGATCTAATTCAATTCAGCCATCCCATAAACACTCATCATGGGTAGACTGCCTATAAGAATCTCTAGTAGGTCCTGTGGATGCCACAGAGGTGAATCTTGAAGAAGGAACTTGGAGTGTAAACACCCAGTGTTTGTAAGTTATCTTAATCTTACTGAAATAACAACACCAAAAGGTCCTAAAAGGAGACAATGTTAGCCCCAGTTAACAATGAGGAAATCAAGATGTGAAGAAGTCTGGTCCTCATTCAGTGCTAGTCAGGAGTTGGAAGGGCACTTGTGCCTACTGAAGATTCAATAGCCTTATACCTCTTTACCACAAATCTTGCTTAAATAATATCATGTGGAATGCAAGACATGAATGTGGCTGTGTTACACAAGCCTAGTGGCTTCAAAGAGGGTCGGAAAGAGGTTATTGGGCATTCAGAGGAACGGACATGATTCCATCTGGGAGCAAGCATTCAAGAAAGGCTTTGTTTATGACTGATGTGACATCTGAGTGGGACCCAAAAAAGAAGGAAAAGTCATTCCATGTATGACAGAGAAACAAATTTTGAAAATCTTCACTAATTAAAAGAGAACTATCAAAGACCTATGTAAGCATAAACATCCTCCCCTTTAAAATTAATTGAATCACTCCCCTTTAAAATTAATTGAATCACCGACTACTTCCTTTGTGTCCGAAAGAGAATAAAAGACTGTTTACAATGTGCAGCAACCTTGTCGCTTACTTCCTAGTGATGGTGCCTATTCTATTGTCATTGCTGCCATCACCCTCAAAATACAGCTTTTGTAGCCTTCTCTCCCAATCTTCCAGGCCTTCAAAACCAGATTGGGACTGTGTCAACACTGAACTCTGAGGCTTTCCCGCGTACAAACACCCATTCTTGAGCTATTGAGCCCCTCTCAAGCAAGCCAATCTAATAAGTTTTTCTTATGATACATATTCATTCTGTTTTATTCCTCTAGAGAATCCTGACTAATATAACTCTGAAGCTCAAAATGCAGAGTTGGCATCTTTAGCAAGAAAAGAAGTTATGTAATCTAAAGTTTTTCTCAGGGAAGATCTGCTAGAATACTTGTACGGAGCATCTCAATTGAGGGCGCGTTTAGAGGGCAAGAGCATGAGACGATGGTTCAGGGAAGAAGAGCATCTGCTCTGCCAACATGAGGACCTGAGTTCAAATTCCCAGAACCCACCTTAAGAAGCTAAGCATGGTTGTGCATGCCTGTTGCCCTAGCATTGGAAAGTGGAGAAAGGCGGGTCTTCAGAAACTGCTGGACAGCCGGCCTAGCCTAAGCAGCAAGCTTCTGTTTCAGTGAGGCTCTTTTCAAGCCATTAAGATGGAGAGTGACAGGGAAATAACTTGATATATCTCTCTAGTCTAGTTCCCGCATGAGTATGCATAGGGGTGGGAACCATACAATCCCAGGCATACAACATGCGCGTGCACACTAGTGCACTCACACACACTTACGAGTTCCAAATTAATGGGAAATTAATCTAATCTGTTCTAGTTCACCCTAATTCAGTGATGGTCAATAAGTGACCATAAAAATGGGCACCAACAATGAAAATATTCCAATCCCACACAACTATAAATGCATTTTGAAAATTGCTACCAAATAACAGAGCTATGGCAAGTAGAAATATGAATTGCTATTTCAGTATAAAACATGCTCTTTCTGGAACTTGAAAAAAATGTCAAAATGAATAGCAGCAGAAGATGTCAACAGGGTTCCAATGCTGAGATGCAGCATCAGTGCAGTATTCATAAAGTTGCCCATATGAGAAAATTCTTTTTCTCTCTTGAAAGATCATCTCTAAAGTTTAATAAGGAGCCAGAATCAGTTGACAAATGAGCAGTTTTCGGTCTTAAGGAACATGAATTCTCAAGTGGAGTGAAGAAGGTTACTCACTGTTAGAGCTTTGCATTAAACATCTTGCACTCTATAGCGGGGCAGTAGGGTGCAGCCCCACCTCCCCGCTCCCCAGCTATATTGGTGTCCTGGCTATTTGGGTCACATCTCTGCAACTCATACCTACTCTTCTGTATTCTGCTCACTGGCTTTGGTCTGTGAAGATGCGTGTCTCAGGCTCTTCTGAACGGTGGCTTTTTTATTTAGGAAGAACTAACTAGAAAAGGGAATCACTGTGAGAAGCAAGAGGCCACTGGTGCCTGATGTCAACAGAGTGGTAGTCCTCATCTCCCTCTGGCTCCTCCAGCCCTCCAACTCCTTTGTCAGAGTCTTCCTATCTTCCGACATTCCATGGCTTTCTGTGCTTTCCAGAGAGTTACGGCCTCACTTCTAAAATTAGGATTGATAATATCTAGCAACAGGAAGGTATGAAATCAGCCAATGAGAAGACTCAGCACTGGGCTTCTTTAAGCCTGATGACCTGAGTTCTACCCCGGAGACCCACTAGTTCCGCCTAGTTCTACTTCATGGAAGAAGAGAACTGACTACCTCAATCTGTCATCTGACCTCCACATACGTGAAGCAGCATACATGTGCATGTATTCACACATGCACACACACACACACACACATTTAATACATGAAATCAAGACTTTTAGAAACTTCATGAACTAAAGGGAGACAGTGTTCTTGCACGTAGCTCACATTTTTAAAACCAGTTTTATAATGTAAATTTTTCATAAAGTTTTGACTTCTTTAAACATATTTTTAAATATAAAAGTGCTTGCTTGCTCTTCCATTTTGCCGCTGTGTGAGTTATGCACCTTACCTATCATGTATCTACTACTGTCTGGGACTATTTTGGCTATTGACGGCAGTGTACGGCACCCAGCCCTTTGCCTGTCTTGCAAGAGGCATGAGCTTCCTGGCAGCAATCACTGTTTGCAAAATAGACAATATTTTCAGTGATGTATCTCACCCATTTTCTAATGTTATTATCATTATGATATCTCAGATTAGCTCCTCATGCCTCTCTGCTCTGAGGATGGTCATCTTATTTAGCCTCAAGAAGAACAAGTAGAGAGACCACAGAGATAATAACAGCTAAAATCTCTCTCAGCTCATTTGAATTCGTTAGAAACCATAAAAAGGGAAGTTGATATTCTCCATAGTAAAATATGCATAGCATACTTAATCTTAAAGGGAAATAAACTAACATTTATGGTTGCCTATTATAGCTCAGGCGGTACACAGGGTATTTCCATGTGGATCTCTATTTAGGCTTGTTATTAGACTTGTTACCCTAACTACCAAGATGATTTGCTTTATTAATTGGATGAACATTAAAAAAGACAATGAAAACAGTCTACTTTAATTAAGAAGTAAGACGTATTTTGGGAAAATGCACGTGCTAGTTAGCTTTAATGTCAATTTGGTAAGTCATCTGGGAGGAAAGGCAGGACTGAGAACTGCCCAGATGAGGTTAGCCTGTGGGCATGTTTGGGGTTGGGAGAGATTGTTGTGGTCGTTAATTGATGTAGAGAGGCCCCCAGTGGGGAGCACCATCCCTAGGCAGGCTGATGGTCTTGAGTTGTACAAGAAACCTAGCTAAAAAGAGCCTATGAGTGAGCCAGACAGCAAACAGCAGTGAGCATTCCTCCATGGTGTTTGCTGTCCATTCCCTGCTTTAGCCCTAATTTGATGAATTCTGTCCTGGAAGTTTAAAGTCAAACAACCTTTGCCTTTACCTGTTACTCTTGGTCAGAGTAATTTATCACAGCACCAAACGAAATAAGGATGGTGCATCTCTGTGTAAAACATTTACTTCTTGATTTGTAAGTGCCAAGGACTATTCTAGAGACCAAGGGCACAGAGGTTAAAGCCATGACACCAACCCGCCTGTCCCACCAGCTACTGGAATGGCAGCTGCCAAAACCTGGGGGGGGGGGGGAGGGGGATTCTGCCAATAGAGAAACCTTCCCTAGATAAACCTGCAAAGAGTACTTCCCCCATGAACAGGTCAAGGACTAATATACATTGGTTAAAGACTCCCAGACCCCAGCCACAAGGTAGGATAATTCTTTGGTTCTGTTCACACTCTAGGACCTACACACTGTTTAAGTAGGCACAGATGTGTTGTATTTGTTTATTCTGTGGAGTATTACCTTCACCAGGTAAAGATGTGTTATATTTGCTTATGCTGCATTTATTTAATTATGAAAAACTGTTTCACCTTGCCTGCCTAAGGCACCTAACTGGTCTAATAGAGAGCTGAACGGCCAATAGCAGGAAGCATGGAAGCAGCTGGACGAGAAGTCAAGTCTAGGACAGACACAGCATCTTGTCTCTGCTGCCAGCCCCCCTTTTCTTCTCACAAGTCCCTCGGGGAGCACTACTTCAGCCAGTCCCACAGATGTTCCCATTCAAGACTTGGCTCCCAGAGAGTCTCAATTTGATCTGTCTACCAGGAGCTGTGAGTTAAGAGGGAATCCTATATTTAACACATGCACAAAATGCAGGGGGTAGTCATCGCTGTTAGTGTAAAAGCAAATCAATAACAGTACCAGGCTTTTTCTTTTTCCTTTGGGCCACCAACTAGCTTCCAAGTCATGACACCAAGACTGATTATCAGTTTTGAATGCTTGGCCTTGCCAAGGCTCCTTTCTGGCTAACTCTTTTAACTTAAATTAACCTGTTTCTCTTTATCTACCTTTTGCCTCAGGGCCTTTTACTTTCCTTTCCTTCTGTATGTCTTACTTTCAGTGCTTCTTGTGTCTGCTGTCTGGCAGCTGACTTCTTGCTTCAGGTGTGTCCTCTTTCTCTCCTCCCTCTCTTCTCCTCTTCCTTCCCAAGTCTAAATTTCTCCTCCTATTCTCTCTCCCTGCCAGCCTTACCTATCCCTCTTCTGCCTTGCTATTGGCCATTCAGCTCTTTATTAAACCAATCAGGTGCCTTAGGCAGCCAAGGTAAATCAGTTTTTTTTTTTTTATAATCAAACAAACGCCACATAAGCAAATGTAACACATCTTTACAAGCATGGTTAAAGTAATACTCCACAGCATAAAAAAAAGGAACACATCTTTGCCTAGTTAAATAATATTCCACAACAAACAAATAAACAACAACAACAACAGTTCATTGTTTACACCCAAATTCCATGAGAATGAGCACAAGTTCAGTTCTACCTCTTCGTCTTTGTGTAGCTTCTGTGTGTTTTGTTGTTGTTTGGGGGTGGTGGTGGTGGTGGTAATGGTGGTGGTGGTAATGGTGGTGGTGGTGGTGGTGGTGGTGGTTTAATCCAGAGGCTTAAGAGATGGCTCAGTAGTTAAGAACATTTTTTTTTGTTCTTGCAGAAGACCCATATTTGGTTCCCAGCATCCACATTGTGGTTCACAGCTATCTGTAATTCTAGTTCCCGATAACCTGACTCCTTCTTGCTGTGGTCTGCAGGAATCACGCACTGAGATTTCAGTTGATAAGGCAGAAGGCTGACCCACCAGAATGAATACTTTCTGATGGAGGCAAAACCCAGTTTGCAAGGCGCTGGGCTTACCATCTTGGGCATATCGACTGATTCTCACAGTGAATCTCTTGTGAAGCCATAAGCACTCTCCCTTGGTGCAAGATTCAGCAGAGTATGGATTATTTAGCACGAATCTTTCCCATGTACTGGTATATTGGATCATGCCCCCCCACTCTGGGACCTCCAGTGGGAAATTTAGTCACGCAGTCAATAACCTTGGTTTCCAGTCTAATTTCCGCTTCATTCCTTGAGATACATTAGAAGCCACCTCCCTGCAACTGTCTTCCATTTGGCAGCACATGCAGTCAGGAAAGGAGTCTTTCATATAGGTCACATTGGGACCTTCAAAGATAAAGGGACGTCCAAGCTCGGAGAATTGCCTTTGTTTTGCCTGTGTATACAAACTGGAGATTTTGCAGAACAGGAGGAGAAAAGCAGCAGGAGAAGATAAAGAAGCTGATGCAGAACAGTACATAGTGCAGAGTTCATTTCACCCTCAGATCTAAGTCCTGCACTTGCTCTAAGTCTTCTTCTGAACCCTGAAGGGGACGCTGAGGTTGGCATCCAGAGGACCCCAATACCTTCTGGCATCTAAGAGCATTAGGCATGCACATGGGGTACATCTATACATTCAAACAAACACACATACACATAAAATAAAATAAATAAATCATTTTGAAATTCTAGAATTTCAGTTCTGTGAAGTATATATGTACAAAAATAAAGGTTAGCAACCTTTTTTCTTAAGGGTTGACATTATCGTTTGATCAGACCTGGAGGGGAACAGACAAGAGAAGTACTTACATAACCATTTCAAATATGACTACAAATGCCTGGCTAAGTCTGACTTGCTAGTATATTTTCCAAAAGTGACTTTCAAACATTAATATGCACAGTAACCACTAGAGACTTCTGAGAAAACACAGATTACCCTGGCTTGGTAGGGCATGGAATCTGCATTGCAGTACCTTCCTAGATGGTGATGCTGGCCCACCCACATCCCTTTACACAGCAAGGGTCTAGAGAACCAAATTTGAAAAGAAAAAAAATCCTAAAATTGAAAAAAAGTCAAGTAGCATTATAGGAAGCCAAAGCCAAAATTGTATAGGCTGAGGTCAGAGGGCATAGCAAGTAATTTAACTAACAGACATTGACATAAGATCTTCAATGACTGTTAATTACTGTTCTTCATGCCACACAGAAAGAAGTAACATTTTCATGACTCTAAGTCTGTATTGTCAGAGAAACAGCTGGAAGTGACTGCAGGAAAAAGGAAGGGTGTTAGTGTTTGTTTGCAGTAGAGAAGCTACTGGTACAAGAGAAATGGGCCGCACCTGGGAATCAACAACCAGGGGAGCTCAACAAAGATGCATCAGAGGCGAGCACAAAACACTCAGGGATTTCTGTTGCAAGTCTGCACTGATCTGCATTCTCTAACTGAGCAAACTCACAGAATGAATATTTATCGGCAAGGGAATTAGTCAATTGGCTTACAAGATAAAGCCTAGGTGATACAACAATGACTCTTTTTAAAGATTTATTTATTTATTATGTACACTGCCTGCATGTATGCCTGCACTACAGGGCAGAAGAGAGCACCAGAACGCATTATAGATGGTTGTGAGCCACCATGTGGTTGCTGGAAATAGAACTCAGAACCTCTGGAAGAACAGCCAGTGCTCTTAACCTTTAAGCCATCTCTCCAGCCCCACAATAATGACTCTTTATATGCAGGAGAGACTGAGGACCCAGTAGCTTGGAAGCTCTACCCCCTCAGTCAGTCTTCCCCACCTAGAGATACACTTCTATGTCTGATCAAGCTAACAAACAAGATTAACCATCTCAAGTCCCAGGTCTGATGTGTGTCACCTAACTTCCTGATGCCTCAGGTCTCAGTCCTGAACAGATCAGTAGTTACTATCTATTTCAGAAGGACATACTGAAGTATAAATATGGCTGTGTGTCCAGCTGGCACACGCCAGTTGAATAAAGGATATTCCCCCTTCTTGCTTTAGAAAAATTAAAAACATTTATGTAATCATATGCTTATGATCTTTGGAGAAATGGAGCTGTTGGTTTTAAGAGATCATTGTACATGGTAGAAATTCATGAAGAATTCAGATTAAAATGTGGAAGGAACTCTGGTTTTCTTGTTGCTGAAGACTTGAATTCTTGCCAGTGGGAAACTGCTGTGAACTGATTTGCAAAAGAGTTTTGCTGGAAGGAGCGTAATGTGTAGCCTGGCACGAGAAGCAGCTGCGGAGGGACAAACTTCTAGCTAGAGTGTTGACTGTTGAATGGTTCAGAGACACCTATATACATGGCTGGGACGGCGGACTTCTCAAAGACTTCTTTTGTTTGTAAAAGTATTTGTAAGTGAGTTAAAGTCAGGGGCAGAGAGGAGAGCACTTACACAGGCACCAACAAGTGATGTTGGTTTAGAATCCCAAGCCAAGAGATTCTCTCACACCTTTCGGGGGTGAGCATGTTGGAACACCCTGTCTCTTGTATGGGGAGGTTTAGAAGGAGGGAAGGGAAGGGAGAGATAGACTAATTATATTATAATCTTAAAAAGAAAAGAAAAGATTGAATTAAAAATAAAGAGGTATCAATATACAAATTAATGATTGTACTCATACTAATATATATTTCTTATTTACTCTGAAAACAAAGCCGCTGTTTATCAACACCTGGCTACCTACTTGATTATTATCAGTGTGGAACTGACCCAAAATAACACTAGAGCTTCTTACAAAGCTACAGTTTAGCATGTATTAAAGAATGGTTCAAAATCATAGAAATGGTCTCTGGTTATTGCATCAGTAATGGCCATAGACAGCAAAAGGACGGCAGTAGTAACAGAGAAGGGGAAGGAAGGAAGAGAGAGGATGGGGAAAGGGAGAGGGAGAGTTCTAAGGATGAAAGATCATATCTCTTCATAGCCATTACAAGCAAATGCTTTATCTGTTGGTCAGAATTTTATGTCATAAGACACTGAATTCTTAGTCTTGTATTAATAGTTCCCACTATAAAGTCAGTGGTTAGGAGAAACTGAACTGGATGACTGAATGGCAAATATAGCTTTTAGAAACCATGGGGCCAAAAAGGCAAAAGACTTTTCCAGAATAGCTGTTTATCATGGAGCAAATATATCTCTCCCTGCTTCCTGTGTAAGCAACCTGGTGTCAGACTGCATAGCACTGATCCCGAAGAGGATCTTGGCACTCAGGAGTGGTAGGTAAGCAGGCTGACTTTGGTGAGAGTCATGCAGGGCATTCAGCTGAACTAATAAATGATTTATTATTATGAATACCTACGCATAAAATTATTGTTTATATGATCGTTTATGCTATGGAGGAGTTCAGAAGAGGCTGTCTTGTATGCCTAGAAGAGGCTAACCTCTTCCCTTAATAATTGAGAATGTTCAGGTCACAAGGAGACCTTTGGTAGCTATATTGTGTGGTGACTGTATTAATACTGTTCCTTTTCCATGGACTGTGCCCACATTCCTCTTACCCATACTTTTTTTAACCAGTCTTGTAGTTCAGACCCTCTATAGTCGCACATTAAGCCACTAGCACAAATTGGTGTAGACACACACTTATGCTCATCCCGTCTTTTGTATGAAGTAGGGAGCCAGACATATTTCCAGAAAATCTCCCTTGGAGGATCCCTGTCACCACTCTCAAACAGAGCTACTCAGCCAGAGGACAACCTGTCATCAAACTCCTTGATCCACCAAGTTTCTTATTCCTCTCTCCAATAGTCATAAAACACTGTCCCTGAGGAGCAAGAGTGGTGCAGAGGGACAGTGCTAAACCCAAAGGAGCAGGTGCCCTGGGAACCTAAGGCACTTTCTTCTGTGCTTGATGCATATCTCCTTAAAGTTCTAGAATCTGTTCTCCTGCTGACCCTCTCCACCTGATGATATAGGGTTGGCAGTACAGGCAAGCTTATGATCTGATAGCTCAATCAGAACCCAGTCCACAATTTACTTGTCAAATTTTACAGTTATTTAATTTTTAAGTCAAACAACATATGCCTCCCTGGACTCTGTCTCAGAGTAAGAATAGAAATGAACAGGGGAAAGGTCAGGCTACTAAAGGTCTGCCCTTGGATCTTCTGTGGCAGCTTTCCAGGAATGCTGTGCAACAATTAATTATAAACAAACATATCAAAAGGTAATTCTGCAGTAGTAAGCAGTTGTTGATGAACAAAGTCTGTCACTGCAGATGGAGATTATAAATCTGGGATTATCTCCAGGGAATTAACCCCACAGTGAGGACATCTGGGAGCATAGGCTGATGGCTTCTAGTTTATCTGAAATCCCTGAGTAGACATAGCCACTGACAGACGCGCTTCCTACAGGCCAGGTGTGGATAAGAAATACTAAAGCTTATCCACCATTGATTTCCTCTTATTAGTTGAACACAGTCAGTTGGCAAGGCAGCCTGAGACATGTAGTTTGTAGCAGAGAAAGGGAACATTAAAGAATGGGCCAGCAATCAAAATGGCAAAGGGCTGGATGCCCGGTTATGGTTGTCTTCCAAATTGAAGAATTCATGTAGGAAATTATCTGTCTTCAGGATTTCATTGAACAGATGAGAAGCCGCTTATTCTGGTCAAATTCTAGTATGGACCCAAAGGAAAGGAGCAGATAGTGGAGTTTTGCCTTGGGCAAATGTCCTACTGTTAGCAGTTCAGAAGCACGAGAGGAGTTTGAGAATGAGTCTCATTTTATGGTGTTCAACTCCATTGCCTGTTCATGGTGGGGTTCCAGTTTATGAGAGAGTGTCGTAATAGAACTGTGGAGGAGAAGCACCAAACTAAACTCCTGTGACCTGAATCCCTCTGGGTCAGTCGTTCCATGTTCTGAGCTCTGCCACACTCCAGCAGTATCGCTGCAGACCTAAATATTCCAGGAGTCCATAGTTCACTGGATAGCTATTGCTGTTGCTGTGTGAAAGGCTTACAAGACTGATTTCAGTACTTGTCTTTTATCCACACAGAGAACATTTTACTTGCGTGTCAAGTGAGAGCCAGGCAGTTCAGAAGAGACTATAATTTAGAAGAGTAATGTTAATATAACTTTAACAATATTAATGTACATAAATAAAAAATCATGCTAAATAAGTAATTAATTTTCAAACTGAATAGCTCAGAAACCTCACTCCAGGAGGATACCTTATGAAAACATTCTATAAAAAAATCATTAATGTGTTTGCCTTTCTGCAAACACTTCTAGTCAAGCAGACGTGATAGTGCAAACATGTAATTCCAGAACTTGAGTGGCTGAACAAGAATCACAAATACAAAACAAGCTTGAGCTATATAGATGGAAACCCTGCCTCAAAACAAGAAAACAAAAATGTACTTCTAGGTGTTGAATAGATTCTAAGTGTTCTTTCTGTAATAAAGCACAGCCCAAAGCAACCTAGGCAATGAAAAGGTTTATTCAGCTTGCTCTTCCAGGCAGCGTCGCATCCCATCAATGAAAGAAGCCAGGGTTTGGACCTGTAGCATAAATTAAAGATAAAACCAGGAAATAACTCTTCTCTCTCTCTCTCTCGCTTCAATAAAGCCAGCTTTCTTCTACAACCCAGGACCAGGACCACGTGTCCATGGTAAGTACCACCCACAGTATCTTGAGAATTCCCACATAAATCATCAATCAAGATAATTCCCATATACATGGCTACTTATCCATCTGACATGAGCAGTCCCTCAACTGAGACTCCCATTTTCTAGCTGACTCTCAGGTGTATCCAGTTGACAATAAAAAACAACTAGAAGAGGAAGCTGAAGGCATGGCTCAGTGGTTAAAAACACTCATTGCTTTTGTAAAGAACCTGACTTCAGTTCCCATCACCCATGTGGTGGCTCACAACCATCTGTAATTCCAGTTTTAGGGTCTCTAATGTTATCGTCTTAAACACCATGAGTGCAAAGCATGCACGTGGCTCACAAACATACATACAAGAAAAATGCTCACACACAAAATAAAAATAGATCTGAAAAATTAACTAGTAAATAAGGAGTACAAAAACATGGATTTCTGACTGCTGTAGAGGTTGTTGAAAGTCCACTTCCCATCCCCATTCTGTCCTCTCCCTTTCATAAGCACAAAAAATAATTTTCATTTGGACATAGGATTTGTTTGATGAAGGGAGTGACTATAGCCAATCAAATGACTAGCACTCACCCAGTGTGAGGTCCAGTGACCACAACCTATCCATTGTGAGATCAAATGATTACAAACTATCCAATATGAAGGTCAAATGACAACAACCTATCCAACATGAGGTCAAATGACTACAACTTACCCAGTGTGAGGTCACATAACTATAACCGATCCAGTGTGAAGTCAAATGACTACAACCTATCCACTGTGAGGTCAAATGACTACAACCTATCCAGTGTGAGGTCAAATGACCACAACCTATCCAGTGTGAGGTCACATAACTATAACCTATCCAGTGTGAAGTCAAATGACTACAACCTATTCAATGTGAAGTCAAATAACTACAACCTATCCAGTGTGAGGTCAAATGACTACAACCTATCCAGTGTGTGGTCAGATGACTACAAC